>NW_024121621.1:5413621-5468684 GCF_016745375.1 Pimephales promelas
CACGTGACAGAACCGTCATCACTCCACTAAACCAGCCAGAGGTAACAGTGAGTAGTGTTTTTACTGGTTATTAGATCAGATAAACTGTTATAATCACTGTTTTATTTCAGTGTCGCCCAGTCAATCATCACTTCATGATAACCAGAACTATCAGTTAATGAAAGTACATTGATTTGATCCTATTGAAGCTACAGGCTTTCTCTGCGCTGGTGACAAACTGAAGTCTGCTTTTCTTTAACATTTGATGCTTATTGTTTGTTCAAATGTTAAAGGTGCCCCAGAATGTTTTTTAAAATCATTTTATAATATTTCCTGCAATGTTAGTATGTTTTTTAGATCAAAATAGTCATAATTTAGAAAAAAAGGCATTTTTCCTAGCCTGATTTTTAGCCTCTGCTTTGAACGCTCTGTTTGAAGGGGCGTGTCTGCTGTGTGTAATCCGGCCTCTGCTGTGATTGGCTGACACGCTTGCATATGAAATAGCTATGTATTACATGTGAAACTCTCCGAATAATTTTACCACAGCTTATACGTTTTTACTATCACAGCTATCGAGATGAACTAATCGTGAGATGTTTTTGAAGATCTATTCCCATCAAAGTGTTGCTGCGATGATCATTGAGCAGCAGAGGACAGTCTGTCGATCGCGAGGAGGATATTATCATGATTGTAACGCAGTTTCTCTCTGCTTTCACCAATGCAGACACGATCATGTAAATACAGTAAGAGCTCGTTGTGCAGTGTAACGTGCGTCATTGAATTCATAACGAGTTTGGCAAGTGTCCAGATAAACTCGCGCTGTGTGGAATCTTTGATCGCTTTCTGTATATAGCCGTTTCCCACATAGCAAAATTTTTCTGGCCCAGCTCCGGCCCACACAATCACTTTTCCCTCGGCCCAAATACCGCAAAGAATGACGGTACTGAAGTGGCCCAGAACTGGATTATAGACAAGGGTCACACATGGGCCATAACTGGCCCGAATCTCAGCCAGTTAATCACCCTTAACTGGCCCTGAACTGGGCCAAAACTGGTTTTATTATTTGTACCAATTCTCAGCCATAAGTTAACCATATCGACACCACTCTTTAACCAGAAACCCCAAACTGAGCCATAACCCACCCTAATCTTACCCAAACCATATGAACCCAATCCTCGGCCCAAGTACCGCAAAGAATGACGGCGCTGAAGTGGCCCAGAACTGGATTAAAGACAAGGGTCACACATGGGCCATAACTGGCCCAATCTCAGCCAGTTAATCACCCTTAACTGGCCCTGAATGGGCCAAAACAGGTTTTATTATTGGTACCAATTCTCAGCCATACCTTAACCATATCGACACCACCCTTTAACCAGAAACCCAAAACTGAGCCATAACCCACCCTAATCTTACCCAAACCATGTGAACCCAATCCTCGCCCAAGTACCGCAAAGAATGACGGCGCTGAAGTGGCCAGAACTGGATTAAAGACAAGGGTCACACATGGGCCATAACTGGCCCGAATCTCAGCCAGTTAATCACCCTTAACTAGCCCTGAACTGGGCCAAAACTGGTTTTATTATTGGTACCAATTCTAAGCTAACCGTTTCAATACCACCCTTTCAAACCCCCAAACTGAACCATATCCCAGCCTAACCTTACCCAAACCATGTGAACAAATAAGTCACAGAAAAATTCTATATTTTATTCAATTTAAATTTTATTTAACAATAATACCACAAATAAATATTACACCTAGAATTGTGTAACAGTGTGAAGGCTATTTTATTTTGTACATTCCAAGTGTAACATCTTATTACAACCTGTAAAAGCCCTTCTTCTCACATTGCTCCTCTCATTGTAACTCCAATTACCAGCCAACAGTCTGTCAAGTTTTCTGGCCCAACCAGTCCTGTAAAAAAAAAAAAAAAAAAAAAAAAAATTAATATTGAAAATGCATCAACTATTCCAGATTTATCAATATAGGATACTAATGTAGCTCTAAAACTCATTTGTATTAATCATCTTGTTAGATCATGGAAAGTGAGTGCCTTAGGCCAGAGTTTCAACTCCTTATAGTCTTTAGAAATAAAATAACATCCACTCAAACAAACAGACAGGAATGGGGGAGCAACTTACATATCATCAATAATTAAACAATATGAAAGGAGGGGAAAAAGACAACTTTATAGAGTCGTTCATTCCTTATAATGCCCAATATGTTGGAAGAAAAACATTGCCATGCGTCAATGGTTAGCAAATTGAAAAGTTGCCAATTGTTTATTGCATTTAAATTAACCTCTAAACATTGCCCAGGTTGAGAACTATTGTTTTAGACAAAAAATAAAATTATGTGATCAATTTCATTCTTTCAATGTAGATATTTTAATAGTACAGTATTATTATTTTCTCTCAATCGCCTACGAATATAGCATACTGAAATGACTAGCAATACATGACAAGCAAAAATAAATAAGCAGTCTGTGATCACAAATAAAAAAACATGTACTTTTCATGTGAAACAAGCCACGATTAGATTTAGATATCATACAATTATACAACCACTGAATCACTTTCAGCTTTATAAGTCAATTGCGGTTGCTGGATTTGATCTTCCTATAATTTTAAAAGCATTAACATTACATTGTTTCGCACACATGAAGCACAGGCCTCGCCTAGGACGTTCCGCACCGGTCTATCGCACATGATCGCACCCCGTTCGCGTCTGTATAGGCATTCTCATGTTCAGGGGCAACTGAATCAGCTACCAGGCAAAAGTTCACTTCAATAAAGAAAAAAGTGGCATCCGAGTTTGAAATCAGGTATTAAAAAAGCGCCAAAAAGAGAGTGAACTTCACTTACCCGTACAGCGGTTGTCTGAGATGTCGTCTTCTTCTTCAATCTTCAGCGGGAGAAATTTTCAAAAGACGCATCACGTGAACCAACCAGAAAAGCTGCTGTTACCATGGAAATCGCGCCGAAATAAAACAATAGTTGACTGCTGTTTTAAATAAACTGTTATTTCGAAAAAAAAAAAAATCCAGATATTAAATTTTTAACATGATTTTGTGGTGCTTAAAATAAAAAGTATGGAAAACTTAGACTTGGATGTGGATTTTTTTTTTATTTTTTTTTTTTTTTATTACAAATTTATAAAAAAAAAAAAAAAAATTCAAATAAATAATAGGTTTAATACTTAAAAAAATCATAGGTCTAATACTTATCATGTTAGTAAATGTATATTTTTTTAATGATACAGCATTTTGTAAACATTGCTGAAAACTAAATACTATATTTATTCATTATTAATCATTTTTTAAACAATTGGACATATATTTTTTCATTGACTCATTTAAGTCAATTTATATTATTATTATTTATTATTAAAATCTTAACACCTTTTTCAGAGGGGTCGGGGTGGGGTATAATCTTGCCTTGAAAATATAGTAGCAGGCTTATAATTGTCCAGTACACAGAATATGGCCCACAATCGCTACACTGATCTGGGCCACATACCTCCCATCCACAATCGGCCCAAAAGTTGTCTGCCGTCATGCACTGCCATCATTGCCACACTTGGCCCACAGTTGGCTGACAAGATGTGGGCCACACACCTCCCATCCACAATCGGCCCAGAAGTTGTCTGCCGTCATGCACGCAGTGCCATCATTGCCACACTTGGCCCACAGTTGGCTGACATGATGCATGCCATTGCCGGCAACACGCCAGCAGTGCCATGATGAGGCCACATTTGGGCCAAGTCTGTTTGCTATGTGGGTTATTCATAAATTAAAGTTTTTTTTATCCTATTAAAAGAAACGATGCGAAATTGATATTTTATGCACTGGTTTGACTTACTGATGCATAAACGGTATTGAACGATTTTGAGAGAAAGATTACCTGTGTGAACTTGAAAAACTATTACACAGATAGCACGTTCAGTCTTGCCAACGTTGGCCATTGGCTTTATGCCCAGCTGCACTACTTCCTGAACTTCAGCCAGCTCCTTGTTTCCTGTCTGCCATTATTGCCAAATTGATTAATTCAGGTGTTTCTGATTATTGTTGCCATGACTACTGAGGTCAGGTACACCTGAATTAATCAATTTGGCCAATAATGACAGACAGGAAACAAGGAGCTGGCTGAAGTTCAGGAAGTAGTGCAGCTGGGCATAAAGCCCATTGGAGGGCACCAGCGGCAAAGTATCGGGAGGGGATTTCCCCTGCACACCAAAAAAGCCTCGGTGGGTAAACCATCGGCGGGATGAATGCACAGCCACTCCAATTCATGCACAACTCCGGAGATCGGTGGAGGAACTGTGATGAACCATTTTGCCGATCCCGCTTCTTTTTTTCAAATAATTAATATCTGCCCAATCGTTGGTCCACATCAAGACCTTCACGTGTGTGCACACGTTTTTATGAGGGTGAAATGTTCTCATGAGAATACGTATGTATTTGTACATAAGGTGTCGTTCTATCATACATATAATTACGTTTTATGGACCAGCCAACTCCTTGCAAGAGACCCGGGATGCCTCTTCAAACCCTCTCCACCATAGCTTCGTCCAGTGACTCGTACAGTAACATCTGTTCTTGCGGTTATTTCAGTTTAATGAAAAACAAGCGTGACATTAAACGCAACATTTATAGAAATTGAACTTTACCTCATCCATGACAACTAATTTTCGATTCCCGTCTGACTGATTTATCCACGGTGGAGTTGAAAACAACAGTTCCCATCATTCCGCGTTCCTCCACGTCGTCATCAAGCAAAGCCGTTGTTGTTGTTTTGAATGTAGCACCCTCTAGCGGCATAAAATCTTAGGTATTGTAGCTTTAACACAAATATTACAATATTAAAATGTATTTGTGACCAAGATATTTTGAACTATGATGATATTTTGAACTCATAAAACCTGTACAGAAGGGTAAGTGAGAGATGAACTGTTTTTATTTATTAGAATATTGTGCAAAAGTTATTTATTTCAGTAATTCAACATAGCTATAAGAAATATCTCACTTTGCATGTAATGACTAATGCATCTATATTCTATATTAGTATCAGCTTTTAGTGTAATTACTGAAATAAATGAACTTTTGTTTTGCACGATATTCAATTTTTTTGAGTTTCACCATATTGGTTCATTAATTTTAAATAAATTCCATTCTGCTGTTCTATTATTTGATTGCAAAGTAATTTGCTATAACAGGCGTTAACAAGTGAATTCATAATTTGGTTGTAAAAATGCAATATTTCTATAACCACATAGAAAGAAATGTAAAAAAAAAAAGTTATTTTTTATTATCTAGAAGGGATAACTGACTATAAGTGCAGTTTGGATCCCATATAATTAAGAAAGTGACAAAAACTTGTTTTAGTTTAAGTATAGATGCTCCCTTATACATTTATTATAGCAAAACCATGATTATAGATTACCATTTGTAACAGAAATACAAGTGAAATACAAAAATATAGTTTTAAGGTACATTGTTTACTTGTACTACCATGTCATTAACTTACAAAACCAGTGAGCAATGCAGAGGTAGCGTATTGTCTAATACAGCTGTTAAGGGAGTGATTGTGATTTAGACCATTCCAAGCCTGCCAAAGCATCACAATTACACAAATAACCTCATCTTTATTATAAACCAAGAACTATGATAACAACCATAAACATATTCCCGACAGGAAGTGCGCCATTTTTGCGCATACCTACAACAAATCGAGTCACGTGCCATCTTTAGACATGGGAGTGGCCTCTGACATCACGCTTGGGCGTGGCCTCTGACATCACTCTTGGATGTGAGCCGGGTTGGATATCCACCGCAGGATGCAGCAAATTATACTTGGACAGATTGATCAATGCGACATTATATTACTGGTTATTAGATCAGAGAGGTGATATGATCACTGTTCAGTTTCAGCTCGTCATCCCAATCATCATTTCATAATAACCAGAAATGCCAATTCATGAAAGAACATTAATTTGATCCTACTCAAGCTACAGGCTTTCTGTGCGCTGGTGACAAACTGAAGTCTCTGCTTTTCTTTTTGACATTTAATGTATATTGGCATATATGACAAACAATATGCATCAAATGTTAAAAGAAAAGCAGAGAAACTACCTTAACTTATATATATATGTAATGTAAGTTAGTTTCTCAGTATGTAATGATAGTAGTGTGTATATATGAATAAATAATGTAGTTAGCAAGTATTTAATCATATTCATGAGAGGAGCATGCTGAGAACTTTTGATTGGTCGGCTCCTCAACCGTTCACCAGAGCCGTAGAGAGAAAGAGTCAGTAGTGTGTTCCTGCACAACCAGAGCGAGTGTGAAGCTGCAGACTCGGAGACCTGCATCTACAGTCCCCCACCCAGAGTCCCGCATCCTCAGACCCCTCGTTTTTCGAGACAGCGACTAAAAAAAGGTTAGAGAGAAAATTAAAGCACCATGGTACAACAGTGCTACGCATGCTATCAAGAGAGAAACTCGCAACTTAGAGCGTAAATGGAAACAAACTAATTTAGAGGTCTTTAGAATCGCGTGGAAAGACAGTATGTCACGTCATAAAAAGACACTAAAAACAGCCAGGGCTGAGCATCTCCGCAAACTAATCGAACCAAAATAATCCAAGGTTTTTATTTAACACCGTGGCTAGACTAACAAATAAACAGACATCACCAGAGCAAAATATACCGTTACAGTTTAGTAGTAATGATTTTATGAATTACTTCAATGAGAAAATAGAAAGCATCCGAAACACAATTATAAATGTAGCTACAATCCTCTATGGTGTCTTATGATTCAGCTTCAATTATGGACCCTCTAGAACAACTACACCGCTTTACAACGATAGGACAGGAGGAGCTAAATAAACGTATCATTGCATCTAAACCAACAACATGTTTATTAGATCCAATACCCACTAAACTACTGAAAGAACTACTACCTGCAGTGGAAGAGCCTCTCCTCTGTCATGATCCTGGCTCGTTCTCTGTCCCCCCCTGCTGGTTATTCGTTCTCTCACTCACCCACTTGCCGCTTTCACTTTCATTACTGACAGCTGTTATCACTTTTCATTAGGCTCATCTCTCTCCACCTGTCTCTCGTTCCCCCCTCATTATCTTGGCTTTTTCTTACCTTCTCTCTCTTGTCGTGTTGTCAGTTTGTTCGTAAGTTTCGATGCGTGCATCTGTCTGAGTCCAGTCCAGTCCTGTCTAGAAACATATCTCTGATTACTTCGAGTATTATTCTGTGTCCATGCGATATACTTCCAGAACCATACCTGCTAGGAGTCTGAGGCTGTGTTTCTTCTTCATTGCTCGCTATCCCGGCCCTGAGGGTTTCTGGGTCCCTACTGTTCCAGCTCTCTGCTCATCTTTGCCTGGACCACAGAGGGAGTTTCTGTTCAAGTTCGACTGCCTGTTCTACAGGGACCTTCTGTTGCTGTTTAAGATAATTCCTCTGTTACACGTACCTGTGGTCATCCTGCCATTTGTTATTAAAAGAGCTGTGATTGTCATCCTCGCTTCTGAGTCCTCTCTAAATCCATCACAGAACAAACTGACCAAGAATGGACTCAGCGAATGGCAACGCGTTCCAGTCCGCTGTCGAACATCAGGGTGTTCTCCTGGGCAAGCATGAGGAGGACATCTCCGCAGCCAGACACGCGGTTGAGACTTTGGCCGCCCAGATGTCGGATCTTTCTTGTCAGGTCCACAACCTGCGTCTCCAGCCTCCCGTTTCGCTGGGGTCTCATGATTCTCCGGAGCCCCGGATAAATAATCCGCCCGTGTACCTGGGTGAGGCCACACAGTGTCGGTCGTTTTTGACCCAATGTGAGGTAATCTTCTCCCTACAACCATTGACGTACGCAAAGGAACGCACTAAGGTGGCGTACGTTATCTCCCTTCTCGCCGGCCGGGCACGGGAATGGGCAGCGGCTAACTGGGAGGCGGAGAGGGATTGCGTCTTCAGCTTCGCATTGTTTAAGGACGAGATGATCCGGGTTTTCGACCGTTCTGCTCACGGCGAGGAGGCTTCGCGGTTGCTGTCTTCTCTCCGGCAGGGGAGGCGCTCGGTTTCTGATTTCTCCATAGAATTTCAGACTCTAGCTACCACCTGCGGCTGGAACCAACCCGCGTTGGTCGCTCGTTTTCTGGAGGGTCTCAGCTCCGAGCTGAGAGAAGAGATCCTTATCCGAGAGGTCCCCGCTCGGCTCGACGAGCTCATTCAACTGGCTATTCGAGTGGAGAAGAGATTCGACTTACGACGCCGAGCTCGCCGCATGGAGCCTGTCCTGGGGTCCACGCCCACTGCTGGTTCCGTTATACCCGCTCCGAGTCCGGATCCCGAGCCCATGCAGCTTGGAGGTCTGCGAATCTCCCCTAAGGAACGGGAGAGGAGACTGGTTAATCGTCTTTGCATGTACTGTGCTGCTCCCGACCACTTTGCTCTGTCGTGCCCAGTAAAAGCCAGCGCTCGTCAGTAGGCGGAGGGTTACTGGCGAGCGCAATCTCTAGAGAGATCCCTTCAGACTCTTGCACTACTCTACCTGTGCATCTTCAGTGGTCCAGTTCATCTGTCTCCTGCTCTGCCATGATCGACTCTGGGGCCGAGGGAAATTTCGTGGATGAGGAGTGGGCCCGGCAGCAAGGTATTCCCCTCACCTATTTAAAGCATTCAACCCCCTTCTCGCCCTAGACGGTAGTTCCCTTCCTAGGGTTCTAAGAGAGACCGTTCCACTGACTCTTACCGTTTCTGGTAATCATCGAGAGACTATTTCTTTTCTTGTTTTTCGTTCGCCCTTTACTCCAGTAGTATTAGGTCATCCCTGGCTTAAACGTCATAATCCCCATATCGATTGGTCCCTTGGCTCTATCTTGTCTTGGAAGTTATCGTGTCATGTTGATTGTCTTGTGTCTGCTGTTCCTCCTGTGTCTTCTGTTTCTGTGTTTCAGGAAGAGGCAGGGGATTTGTCTGGAGTACCGGAGGAGTATCACGATTTGCGGGAGGTATTCAGTCGTTCCCGGGCCACTTCTCTCCCTCCTCACCGCCCCTACGATTGTGGTATTGAGCTTCTCCCGGGTGCCACGCCCCCTCGGGGAAGACTTTGTTCTCTCTCGGTTCCTGAACGGGAGGCGTTAGAGAATTATTTGTCTGACTCTCTCAGGGCTGGCACTATTGTCCCGTCCTCGTCTCCGGCCGGTGCGGGTTTTTTCTTCGTCAAGAAAAAAGACGGCTCTTTGCGTCCCTGCATAGATTATCGGGGGCTGAATGACATCACGGTTAAGAACCGCTATCCCTTACCACTGATGTCTTCAGCTTTCGAGATCCTGCAGGGAGCAAAGATTTTTTCTAAGCTTGATCTTCGCAATGCTTACCATCTCGTACGAATTAAAGAAGGGGACGAGTGGAAGACCGCTTTTAATACACCCCTCGGGCACTTTGAATACCGGGTCCTTCCGTTCGGTTTGGTCAACGCCCCCGCCGTTTTTCAAGCCCTTGTCAACGATGTCCTTCGGGATATGCTAAACGTGTTCGTGTTTGTATATCTCGATGACATATTGATTTTCTCACCCTCCCTCCAAGTCCATGTGCAGCATGTACGCCGCGTACTTCAGCGCTTACTCGAGAATCGCCTCTTTGTAAAGGCTGAGAAATGCTCTTTTCACGTGCCTTCCGTTACATTCTTAGGTTCGGTCATCTCGGCTGAGGGAATCAGTATGGATTCGTCGAAGGTCCAGGCGGTAGTTGACTGGCCCGTTCCTGATTCTCGTGTCGCGTTACAGCGCTTTCTTGGATTTGCTAATTTTTATCGCCGCTTTATACGCAATTTCAGTCAAGTAGCCGCGCCGCTCACCGCCCTGACCTCAGTTAAGTCCTGTTTTAGGTGGTCAGAATCCGCTCAAGAGGCTTTTGACCGTCTAAAGGTTCTCTTTACCACCGCACCCATTCTGATCATGCCGGATATCACTAGACAGTTTATTGTCGAGGTCGACGCGTCGGAGGTAGGGGTAGGCGCCGTTCTTTCTCAGCGGTCAGCCTCCGATAACAAGGTACATCCTTGCGCTTTTTTTTCGCACCGTCTGTCTTCCGCGGAACGTAATTACGATGTCGGCAATCGGGAACTGCTCGCCATTCGCCTGGCTTTAGGCGAGTGGCGCCAGTGGTTGGAGGGTTCCTCCGTTCCTTTTGTCGTCTGGACCGACCATCGAAATTTGGAATACATCCGTTCCACAAAGAGACTGAACGCACGCCAGGCTCGCTGGTCGCTGTTTTTTACGCGCTTCGACTTCTCCATCTCTTATCGGCCCGGGTCCAAGAATGTTAAACCGGACGCGCTGTCTCGCCTCTTTGGTTCCTCCTTCTCTTCTTCCACCCGGGAGGAGATTATTCCTCCTGGTCGTGTGGTGGGAGCGGCGATTTGGGGAATCGAGAGACAGGTGAAGCGTGCTCTTGCCCATGCCGTCACTCCGCGCGACTGCCCTAGAGGCTCCTTATTCGTTCCGGTGCCCACTCGCCTAGCCGTCCTCCAGTGGGGACATTCTTCCAAATTGTCAGCCCATCCCGGCGTTCGGGGCACTATCGCGCTTATTCGCCAACGCTTTTGGTGGCCCACCTTAGTTCATGACGCGCGTCGCTTTATCGCTTCTTGTTCTGTCTGTGCCCAGACCAAGGCTGGTAATTCTCCGCCCGCTGGTCTGTTACGCCCGCTACCAGTTCCTACTCGTCCGTGGTCTCATATTGCGCTCGACTTTATCACGGGTCTCCCTGCGTCGGCCGGTAATACCGTCATTCTTACTGTGGTCGACCGTTTTTCGAAGTCCGCGCACTTCATTCCTCTCGCCAAGCTTCCCTCTGCCAAGGAGACCGCCCAGATAATGGTTAATCATGTTTTCAGATTGCACGGTTTGCCCACCGACGTCGTTTCTGATAGGGGCCCGCAATTCTCATCACAATTCTGGAAAGAATTTTGTCGTCTTATTGGTGCCACCGTCAGCCTCTCTTCGGGGTTTCATCCCCAGACTAACGGTCAGGCCGAACGTGCCAATCAGATTGTGGCCCGCATTCTCCGCAGTCTGGCGTTCCGTAATCCTGCGTCTTGGGCTGAGCAGCTTCCCTGGGCAGAATACTCACACAACTCTCTCCCATCTTCTGCCACGGGGCTCTCACCCTTTCACTGTTGTCTCGGCTACCAACCTCCGCTTTTTCCCTCGCAAGAGACAGAGTCGAACTGTCCCTCCGTTCAGACGTTCATCAGTCGCTGCAAGCGTACTTGGAGGAGAGTGAGATCGTCCCTTTGTCGTGCTAGGAGACGCATGAGCATCTCGGCCAATAAGTATCGCATTAAGAGTCCCCGCTATTGTGTTGGCCAGAGAGTGTGGCTCTCCACTTCCAATTTACCTCTTCAGTCCGATTCTCGCAAGTTGGCTCCCCGTTTTATCGGGCCATTCCGTATAGTCAAGATTATTAATCCTGTCGCCGTCAAGCTTCATTTACCTCCTAACCTTCGTCGCATCCACCCGGTTTTCCACGTCTCCTGCGTTAAGCCCGTCAATCGCTCGACTTCTCGTACCGCGTTCTCGGCAGTCCGTGTGGAGGATTCTCCTGTCTATACTGTCCGTAAGATCTTGGATATGCGTCGTCGGGGTCGAGGACATCAGTACCTGGTCGATTGGGAGGGGTACGGGCCTGAGGAGAGAAGCTGGGTTTCCCCCCGGGACATCCTGGACCCCTCGCTCATTGATGATTTCCTCCGGTCTCGCCAGGGTTCATCCTAGGGAGCGCCAGGTGGCGCTCTTTGAGGAGGGGGTACTGTCATGATCCTGGCTCGTTCTCTGTCCCCCCCTGCTGGTTATTCGTTCTCTCACTCACCCACTTGCCGCTTTCACTTTCATTACTGACAGCTGTTATCACTTTTCATTAGGCTCATCTCTCTCCACCTGTCTCTCGTTCCCCCCTCATTATCTTGGCTTTTCTTACCTTCTCTCTCTTGTCGTGTTGTCAGTTTGTTCGTAAGTTTCGATGCGTGCATCTGTCTGAGTCCAGTCCAGTCCTGTCTAGAAACATATCTCTGATTACTTCGAGTATTATTCTGTGTCCATGCGATATACTTCCAGAACCATACCTGCTAGGAGTCTGAGGCTGTGTTTCTTCTTCATTGCTCGCTATCCCGGCCCTGAGGGTTTCTGGGTCCCTACTGTTCCAGCTCTCTGCTCATCTTTGCCTGGACCACAGAGGGAGTTTCTGTTCAAGTTCGACTGCCTGTTCTACAGGGACCTTCTGTTGCTGTTTAAGATAATTCCTCTGTTACACGTACCTGTGGTCATCCTGCCATTTGTTATTAAAAGAGCTGTGATTGTCATCCTCGCTTCTGAGTCCTCTCTAAATCCATCACATCCTCAATATTATTAACTCGTCTTTATCTTTAGGTCATGTGCCAAAAATATTCAAGCTGGCAGTAATAAAACCGCTCATTAAGAAACCGCAATTAGATCCAAATAACTTGGCAAATTACAGACCCATTTTAAATCTTCCATTTATGTCCAAAATACTTGAAAAAGTTGTGTCCGCTCAATTGTGCTCTTTTTTGCAAGAAAATGATATCTATGAAAAATTCCAGTCAGGATTCAGACCGCATCATAGTACAGAAACTGCGCTAGTTAAAATTACAAATGATTTACTTTTAGCTTCTGACCAAGGCTGTATCTCAATACTAGTCCTACTTGATCTTAGCGCTGCGTTCGACACTATATCATAAAATACTCTTGGATCGACCAGTGTTGGTCAAGTTACTTGGAAATAGTAATTAGTTACTGATTATGGAATGCCAAAGCTGACTAAATTAAAAAATAAATAAATACATAAATAAATATACAAAGAAATGTAAAAAAGCAAAAATACATAAATAAATACATAAATAAATATACAAAGAAATGTAAAAAAGTGCATATAAATGAGTATTTATACTTTTATTTCCATATTTATGTATACTTGTATTTTTCCACACATTTATTTATTTATTTATTTATTTATACATTTATTCATTTATTTATTTTAACTTTTATTTATTTCCACATTTATTTCAGTATTTATGTTTTTATGTCTACATTTCTTTATTTTCACATTTATTTATTTCTATATTTATTTATTTCCACATTTCATCATTTCCACATTTATTTATTCCAACATTTCTTTCTCCGTATGTTAATGAGGGGGGCGTGTTTTAACTCAGACTTTAACAATCGAGCTCAGAGTGGCAGTTCTGAAGCTTTGAGGCCACGGTGACACCTTGTGGTGTGTGACCAAACGAACCGCAAGAGCTGTGCAGGCAATATCACATTTTAAGTCATGTATTTCACCCTAACTGTATGAAGGCTATATAGGGTTAACAGATACTTGGACATGAAAGCTCATGAAAGTATCCACTATTAATAACAATGTAGGCCTAAACGTGGTGGATAGGGCTGCAGCTTGCGTTTATTGTCGATGAGACTCGCACACCAGCGCACAGTTCACTGACTCCCACGCAAGCATATTGATCAATGAGTTTGAAACACGACTCAATACGCGGTTTCCATCCGCGTTTCCTAATTTCGTATGCATAACAGATGACAATTCAAATGTTTAAAACAAAACCCATTGATGCTGCTCAGATACTGATTAATCACAAGGCAAGACATAGCCTACATTTTGAATTATTCTAAAATCAAACGCAGCCAGCCACGCTTCTCACGCCATACATTCTGTATTAAGATTTTGACTTTTAATGACTTTTGTTAATTTGATTTTACTGATAACAGCCATAGTGCCTTATTATTATTATAACTGAGTGGTTTATCAATTAATATTAAGAACTCGACATGATGATGTACAGCCTAGCCTACATTAATAAGGTTTGGGTTGATAAAAAATCAATTTACAGGGGGAAATATCACCATGACCACGGACACGACCGGTGCTGTTTGAACGAGCAGGATGCTTCTGTGCTCCAATGCATGGCGTGAGATGCGTGGCTCACTGCGTTTAAGTGAGCCACTTTTGTTTGATTTAAGAATAATTCAAAATTGATGACTTGTGATTAATCAATATCTATATAAGAGCGGCATCTAAATATGGGTTGCGTTTTAAGCATTTGAATTGTCACCTGTTATGCATACGAAGGTAGGAAACGCGAATGTAACCGCGGACGTTTCAAACTCATTGATATCCTTGCGCAGTGTGGGAGTCAGTGAAATGTGCGCTGGTTTCTCTCCGTGTTCTGCGCTGGGGTGCAAGTCTCATCATCAATAATCACAAGCCAAAATTAAGCTGTCAGCTATCATATTCATGTGTTAACCCTATATAGCCTACCCTACATACAGTTAGGGTGATATACACGACTTAAAATGTGATATTGCCTGCACAGCTCTTGCGTTTCGTTTGGTCACATTCCACAAGGTGTCACTGTGGCCTCAAAGCTTCAGCACTGCCACTCTGAGATCGATTGCTCATGTCTGAGTTAAAACACGCCCCCCTCATTAACATATGGAGAAAGAAATGTTGGAATAAATAAATGTGGAAATGATGAAATGTGGAAATAAATAAATATAGAAATAAATAAATGTGAAAATAAAGAAATGTAGACATAAAAACATAAATACTGAAATAAATGTGGAAATAAATAAAAGTTGAAATAAATAAATGAATAAATGTATAAATAAATAAATAAATAAATGTGTGGAAAAATACAATTATACATAAATATGGAAATAAAAGTATAAATACTCATTTATATGCACTTTTTTACATTTCTTTATATATTTATTTATGTATTTATTTATGTATTTTTGCTTTTTTACATTTCTTTGTATATTTATTTATGTATTTATTTATTTTTAATTTAGTCAGCTTTGGCATTCCATAAGTTTCCAGATCAGGATGCTCTCTGCATAGTTCGTAAGTCTCTCTCTCGCTCTCCTCGTCGTGCGCGCGATACGAAGTTTGGACTTTGGAGCACAGTCTCGCATGCGCGCTCGCTCTAGATTCCGGGAGATTTTAACTAATTTGCGCTATAACTAGTCAATCACAAATGTGGCTCAACGGTTAGATTTATAGATATAGTCATCTTTCAGGCATTTGACCGACGGGATTGACACTTCAGCGCGAGAAATCAGGGAGGTGTCGTGTGAGATTTGGCAGCTCGGCTGTTCTCTCCCGCGCTCTAGTCGTCTCTGATGACGTCGTGGCGCTCATACATCATTGTTACATCAGGTGTTATCATATCAGTAGCAATGTCTTGCAAATTCTGTGAGGATTAGGAGGGGTGTAAACTGTCTTCATACAACATGTGTTTTTCAGGCTGGGTTGTTTGTAATTGTGTAAAAGTAGGGAAAAAATAAAAACCTTTATTAAACATTTATTAAACGCATGTTCATGTTTTGTAAATGATTAGTTAATCATTAACTAAACAATTGTAAATGACTTAACTCAATCTACAAAACATGTATACAATAATTAACATATCACTTATTAAACATTTATGAAACGTATAATCATGTTTCATAAAAACTATTTAATCATTTACTAATCACTTGTAAATGACTTATAACAGAATTTACAAAACATACATAAAATGTTAGTATATCACTTGCTGATCATTTTCCAGGGTGGGGCCTTGGCTGAGCTTTTCCTTTATTTATTTCTCATTTAATGTAAGATAATGTAGTCTTCCTCTTCAGTTATCTCCTCTGTAATTCTGGTTATTGGATTACGCCGCCTTCACACTGGCAGTTGAAATCAGCTCCGTAATACGCAATACGTTCCCAACGGACGTCGTACTACACAGTGAAAAACGTCGGACGCGGGTAGAACAAAAATGGCGGAGAGATTAAAGTTTGATTCTGTCAGTTCTGTATGATCTCTCTGATGAGGGTTATGCTGCGTGAGGAAAGTTGCTCAGGACGTTGACATGTCAGGTCGGCTAAAAAATGTGATATAGACCATTTCACAAGATGTAAACAACACTGGTCCAGAAGCACTTCCTGTTTCAGTTTTTTAACACTACATAAAAGCTGGGATAAAATACAACCAACCGAACATTTAAAACTGAATCAAAAAGTTAAACAAACATCTTTAAGATGCTTTCTGTATGTGAAACAAAGAAAACAGTTACAAACTGAAACAGGAAGTGCTTCTGGACCAGTCTTGTTTACATCTTGTGAAATGGTCTATAGTGGTCAATAGTTCAATGTCTACCTTCAATTTAATTGTATTAACTGCCCTTATAAACGTTAGAAAGTCATGAAAAAAAAAATGACATCACAACTTATCGTTATAAAATCAATATTTATTTTATTAAAAGTTAATAATTCAGGTTTGTTTATCAGTACCATAGCAACGGTCAACTTCCGCTGGAATTGTCGGATAGGACCCGTCCGTAGCTTTTCGCAAGAGTTCAAATTTTTGAACGCATCCGGATGACCAACGGACACGATTTTCTTCGCACCGCACTCGGTTGGACCCGTTTCGGATCCATTCGCATGCGGTCTGCGAATCTCCATAGGAAATGAATGACTTCCGGTCGTTTCGCAGCCGCATCGGAGCTGATTTCAACTGCCAGTGTGAAGGCGGCGTTAGAGGTTACACATCTCACGCACCACACGTGTTTGATCCAATCATCACTTCACTAAACCAGAATGAAGGATCAATGAGAGATAATATTACTGGTTATTAGATCAGAAAGGTGTTATGATCACTGAACAGTTTCAGAGCGATAGCACAATCATCATTTCATAATAACCAGACAATTAAGTTAATGAAAGAACATTGATTTGATCCTATTCAAGCTACTGGCTTTCTCTGCGCTGGTGACAAACTGAAGTCTGCTTTTCTTTTAGTTTATTGGCATATGACAAACAATATACATCAAATGTTAAAATAAAAGTAGAGAAACTAACTTACATTACTTATATATATGTAATGTAAGTTAGTTTCTCTGTATGTAATGATAGTAGTGTGTATGAATAAATAATGTAGTTAGCAAGTATTTAACCATATTCATGAGAGGAGCTATGGGGTTGCTTCCAAAATAACGTATTTCGTATATTAATATGTTTGATTGATTTTTATTTAATTCACATATTCTGTTTAAGTCATTTATTATTGTTGGGCCTATATTGAATGGCTTTCAGTGGGTTAAGTTAGCTCTCAGCTAGCGCTAACCTACACAGCCCTCCTCAAAATCAACCGATTCAGTTCGTCAAAAAAAAAAAAAAAAAAAAAAAACAATTCTGAAACATGTCGTGTAGCCTACGTGTGCTTTAGCAGCGAGAAAACTCATAAATTCTGCTCATAAAGGTAAGAAGAAAGTCGTATTTTGAGAAATATTGATGTTTGTTTCTGTGTGTGTGTGTGTTTGTCGGTCAGCTCAGCTGTGGGATTAATCCGATGGCAATTCTCCCCCTTTAACGTCTAACGTTACCTAAAACAACAAAATGAACATATTCAGTTATGATTTTATCAATATGTGAAACGTTGTCTCATTTTCAGCTGTTAGCTTCGTAGCTACTCGTAGTATTAGCATATAACGGTGCAGCGGTACTTGCGGACAACTTCAGCAAACGTTTAAAAGGTAACATTTTCATATAATTTAAAGATGGACAGAGGTTATGGTGACTAATTTATAATAATATAATTAGAAATACCTTTTAGACAGACGACGGACAGAGGAAACACAATGCTGCGTCTGAGAAGGACCGTTAACTGTCACTACGCTACCCAGAGCGTTTCCATGGATACAAACCATAGACTGTGATACAAACCGCGTACATAAGGAATGACGTCACTCGCTTAGGCGCATTTGATCCTATGATTTGATCGTCACTCGCTTGTTTCTCCAATGTTTTTTTTTTTTTTTTTTTTTTTTGTTCTGCATGGGCCATCAGTCTTAAGTGCAATAATTAGAACAATATTTTTCCTAAAATAAATTATTTTTAATAAAACCAGTCACCTTCTCCTGACCAACGTTTGACAGGTAACGTTAGGCTAAATGTTTAGGATACTTTTATTTGTCTTACCTGTGTTATTATCCACTTTCCAGCAATTTTTCATTCTTCACGTTTTCCTCGGCTGCATTCATCATTTGAAGTCGATGCATTCTTTTAGAGCTCCTGGGATTCAACCTCTTCGTGCATGTGGAATATCCTTTATAAATTGTAGCTCATATTCAATTGAATCAAATTGACATGTTTTTGATATTTAAATTATAACAGTTGAAAACTCGTGGTATTATTACATCTTTAATTAGTGATTAGAATTTACATGAAGTAACATAAATTATCTTATTAACACACTAACATTTTAGCATTAACTTAATTTTACAATCAATGCAAATATTTGCATTTATATTTTAGTTTAATTATTCGTGTCTGAGTTGTAAAGTTTTATTTGATGATAGCAAACATGGGCGACCTGATTTTGCAAGTGTTGTCATGGAAATGCGTGAGGGACGAAATAGGGACGTTCGCAAACTGGCCCGGAGAAATGTCCTCAGAACGTCCGTCAGCGAACGTTATAGAATGGACCAAATGCGAATGTCACGGGTGACAAAAATCGCTCACTAAACGGAACCTTCTTAAGAGTCCTGAGTTTCCTAGGGGAACGTATTGGGTGCAACACTCCACTACGGTTCCGGGTGTGATGGAATCATGCCCGCACTGATTAGCGCTAATGCACTGCAGGTGCGAGAGAGAGAGGAGCGGCACTCACACAGGTTTCCTGTTTGATGAGTCAAGATAAACGAGATAAAAGGAGACAGACAGAAGGGAGAAAAAAGGCTCAGACGGGGGAGACACAGACGGGGGGCTCAGATGGAGGAGGCTCAGATGGAGGACCCACTGACAGGAAAGGGGAAGGGGAAGGGGAAGGGGAAGGGAAGGGGAAGGGGAAGGGGAAGGGGAAAGGGAGAGACGCCCATTTAAGCTTGCTGGAACAGAGTGATCGTTTGTAGGAAGACTGCTGGACTGAGCTATCGACTGGATCTGTGCTGGGAAAGGAGAGAGCAAAGATAAGTGAACTGATTTTATCTTATGAACATTTAAACCGCTTGAAGAGGATACAGTGAGTGTGGATCTGACTGTTGGAGGAGCTATGTGTTTCAGAGTGTGTGGAGGAGGAATTGAAAGTGAAACCCCATGTAAAGTGAGCACAACAAACAGAGCGAGGCCTCTGATCAGCCCTATCGTGTGAGTGAATTGCAGTGCTTTTGCCTTATTAATACACATTGATTTTTGGCTGTGGAATTGAAGTGAACACGAGTGTGATGTGTCTTTGCTGAGAAGTAGCCCTATCCATGCTTACACGTTCGTGGAAGGATATTATATCTGCCCCCGTCAGAAGCCCAGAGTAGTGAACTGAAGAGAGAGTACTGTGTACTGTGAATGTCTTCACCTGTTCTACTTACTGTTTGAGCCCAGAAGTATACAGCATCGCTGGTAAAGTAATCGTTTAATCCACTGTCGCCCTACTGTGAACTGAAGAGAGAGAGAGAGTACCCTGTACTGTGAAGAATCCTTACCTGCCATACTTATTGTATGAGTCTGGAAGTCTGCAGCACCGCTGGGGGAAAAGTAAGCTTTTAATCCACTGCTTCATTACCGTGCACCAACGAGAGTACTCTGTACTGTGAAGAATCCTTACCCGCCATACTTACTGTCTGAGTCTGGAAGTCTGCAGCACCGCTGGGGGAAAAGTAAGCTTTTAATTCACTGCTTTATTATCGTGCACCAACGAGAGTACTCTGTACTGTGAAGAATCCTTACCTGCCATACTTACTGTCTGAGTCTGGAAGTCTGCAGCACCGCTGGGGGAAAAGTAAGCTTTTAATTCACTGCTTTATTATCGTGCACCAACGAGAGTACCTTGTACCGTGAAGATTCCTTACCTGTCATACTTACTCGTGAGTCTGGAAGTCTGCAGCACCGCTGGGGAGAAGTAACCTGCAACCCCCTGCTCCATTTTCGTGCATCAACGAGAGTATCTTAAACTGTGAGAAACCCTTGGTTTAATAAAGATTGTTACTCCTTTGAAACTTATCTCTGTCTCCGGGTCCTCTGTTGTGTGCCTGTGGTGTCGGCTCCTCACGGTGGTGACTCAGTTAGAGGGGGGGTGGTTGGTCACCCGAGCGTTCCTCCCCTCGACCTGTGACACGAACGTCATCGGAATGTCCGTCCGCGAACGTTACAAAGGGGACCAAGTTACAAAGGGGACTAGGGAACGTTACAAAGCGGACCTAAGCGGACGTTTGAAAAGTCCGGGGGACGTCCCTTGTTTGCAGGGTAAATAAAGTTACGTATCAATTTAATAAAACAGTTAATTAGTATTAAATGTACCTTTCACACTGTTTAACTCGTTTTAAAATCTAGTTAAATACTACGGTGATGCATTGCTGCCACATACATATTATTATTTCCCCTCAATTATGTCAATAACGAGATATTTATGTAATTAAAACGAGATATTTATGTGGTTAAAATGAGATTATGTCGTTAAAACGAGATATGTCAATAAAACGAGAAAATATGTCTTTTAACGGCATAAGATCTCGTTATGACGACATAATTGAGGGGAAAAAATATGTCTGTGGCAGCAATGCGTCATCGTAAAACATAATGGTTTTATTGATTTTGTTTTGTTTATTTAATTTACATTTTAAAACAAGGTTTTAATCTGTTTTATTTGATGAAACAAAATTAACTGTAAATTTAAGTGACATTCATTTGTTTTATTACATTTAAAATGAATGAACATTTAAAACCTTTAACTCACAATTTTTTAAATCTAGTTCTATAAACCATTAAATAATAATTGATGTACATTTTTTTTAAAGTCCATTTGTGAGATGGATTGCTCTTCAATTTAAATTTTACTTTTAAATCTTAATTTTTGCTCTTTACTAGTCTGAGTAAATCTCACTTCATTGCGTTTATTGTATAAAATGCTATGACTTAAAAAAATGAATGTCTTGTCTCTTGTCAGGTTTTGACTAAAATCGAAAGCCTCCAAACTCGCATTCTGGAACGGTCCGAGCAGATTTCCCTAAAAGATGAAGAAATCAGAAATCTGAGGAACGAGCCCGACTCTGTTGAGCGCGAGCTGAAGCTTGTGAAGGAACAAAATATTAAAAACAATTGACAGGTGGTCTATTTCCTCATTCACCATCTCCCATTTCTGCTGGTTCTCCTCCAGTTGTTGTTCATCAACAAGCCTCTTCTCCAGATCCTCCTTTGCCTGATGCAGATCAAGGATATCTTTCTCCTTTCGAAGGAAAAGCCCTTCCATCTCCTTCAGCTTTTGATCTAAAGAGCCCAGCTGATCGTCCTTGTTTCTCCTTGTAGGTGGCGCACCGTCTCCTCTAGCTCTCTGCGGAGATCATCTTCAGACTGTTTGGCCCTCAACTCTTGATCTTTCATCTCCTCTTGAAGAGAAATTACTTGAGCATCTCTCTCAGAGGCAAGAGTGGAGACCTGTTGGATTTTAGCTTGAAGTTCACTCACTGTTCTCTCAAGTTCCTCACGCTTGGCAGTCTCAAGCTCCTGAGCCTTTTCTCTAAGGCTTTCTTGTTGTTGAAGCTCATTTTGAAGCAAGAGAAGCTCAGCATCTTTCTGTGAAGCTGTAGTTGTCACGCCAGCCAGCTGGTTCAGAACAGAGGTCAGGATTTCCAGCGCCCCGTTGTGTTTGGTCTCTAGGACAGACATCTCCTGTCGTTTCAGTACTTCATCTTCACTGTAACGGCAGATCTGCTCTTTAAGAGAGGTGACCTCTGCTGACAGAACCAGCACTTCCTCTCGTTTTTCTGAAGCTGATAACTGATTTTCTGATGACTTCTTCTCTAGGGTAGCCATGTTTTCTTTTAACTGGTTGCTTTCTACCTCTAAAACAGATGTTGCTTCTGCACGTTCTGGTAAGTGCAACTTCAATTGACAGGTGGTCTCTTTCCTCATTCACCATCTCCCATTTCTCCTCCAGTTTTTGAAGTAGTATCTCTCAGAAGAAGTTATTAGAGGAGGCAACTACAGCTTCACAGAAAGATGCTGAGCTTCAAAATGAGCTTCACCAACAAGAAAGCCTTAGAGAAAAGGCTCAGGAGCTTGAGACTGCCAAGCGTGAGGAACTTGAGAGAAAAGTAGACAAGGACGATCAGCTGGGCTCTTTAGAGAAAAAGTTGAAGGAGATGGAAGGGCTTTTCCTTCACAGGTGACCTCGACACATGTGACCTCGAGGACAATTTGTGAACAAATACTTGCTTTATTTCTATTGGCCATTTTTGTTTGTCTTCTGTTCACTTAGTTTATAGATTTGAATTTTATGTTGTACAATGTGTTTAAAATAAAGTATTTTTATTATATATTTTATTTTGTATTATTTTTTTTAAGGGTTTTAAAGCGTCTGTCTTTTTCCGTGTCTGTCCATCTTTCTGTCTATGTTTGTCTTTGTGTGCCTCTTTTCCGCCCGTCTGTCTGTTTCTTTTTTTGTTGGATAAATCGTTTTTAAAGACTATGCAGAAATGAGCTGTTCACATCATTATGGTTTTCCTCTAGAGGATCGGGACACCCTACGGTCTTGCACGCCTTAAGCGAGAACGCGCATCGAGGGGCACAAGGGCGCGAGTGCGGATATTGGGGGACATTCTCACACGCTTAACGTTAAAAACACTTAATGTACTGAGACGGTGATATTAAAAGACCAAACTCCGAGTCAGTACACATCATATTAATAAACCATACTATGTATAAAAAAATAAGATGAGTCCAGAATATCAACGCAACGCGATTAATAACACGTTAAGCATTTTCTTCCCATAGAAAACCGTCATACACGAAAACGCTTAACGTGGCTCACTGTACTTGTGGCATGCATGACACATTTACACTTTTGCTTTACTGTTTGTATCAGTTAAATTTATTGCTTGGTTTCTATTGCTTTTTAGTACGGTGGCTGAGAGGGCTCAACACGCTGCAACAGAAGACAACGGATGCAAACAGAAAAAACCCTGTAAAATAAGACCATCTTTATCACATGTGCTAAAACACAACCAAATACAGAAACACACTCCAAATGTCCGACCAACAACGCAAATATCTACTGGACAGTGGTGTTTATTATTATTATTATTATTTATTGTTTGCGTTGTATTTGCAGCAGTGTGTTGTGAAACTGGTGTCTTGACTTGCTGCTGTTTTTCTTGTTTGCATGTTTTCTTCTGTTGCAGGACTTTGAGGTCTCTTGCCGTTTGCAGTGTGTTTTTGTATTTGGTTGCATGTGTGTTGTCAAACTGATGAAGATGTTCTCTTAATTTGCTGCTGTTTTTTACTGTTTGCATGTTTTCTTCTGTTTCAGTGCGTTGAGATCTCTCGTATTTTCGTTCATTTTTTTAAATGCATGAAACATTTTATGCAACTTTTAATAAATGGGTTGTAGGCTACAGAAGTTTAACATTGCTAGAAATTCAAAATATATTCAAACCAAGTTGTCCCAAATTTGAGGTTATCACAATTAAATTGAGGTTTCTTTATTTTCCTTACTTTGTCTGGTTTATAATTTTTTGGTTCATTTCAAATTTAAATATGAGTAAATAAACTTTAGTTGATTACTACGACAATATGTGCAGTTTCGGAAAAGGAGTGTTTCCATTGGCTACGTAATTTATGATAGCCAATGAGCATAGAGAAGGGAGTAATGCGTCATCAGATATTTAAATGAGCAGTGAACGACCTGCTGCTTCCTTATTAGTTTTGTTAAGTAGTGGTCGAGTGTTTCGGTGTAACAAATGCGGTAAAACATCTCTCATTGATTGATTGATTAAAAAATTTTGCCCACCTGTACACTACTGATTATTTAAAAATTATTTTTTTCTGGCATTCTATAAACATCAGGGACACACCAACCTGTATCTGATCTGTCTGCGCGTGTCTGAAGTTCGCTTCACATTTAAGGAGGTAAAATGTTTTATAATACCCAACATATTTAACATTTGGAGTTTCATCTTTAATGTTACAAGTGCTGTTTTCAAGTGTGTGTGCCTAAACTAGTTTTGTATCAAAAGAGATCGAGTTTAATTTATCCAGTGTAGGCCTATCTGTTAGGGATGTAACATTTTTGTATGAAGTATATACATGCAAATATTTCTTAAATCTATACATGCACGTGTGTATTTATATATACAAAATAATTATACACATATATTATGTGAACACAAACTTTTATTTTGGATGCGATTAATCGTTTCACAGCCCTAATATTATCTCATGCAATTTACATGTTTACACGCCATGACAAACAGAGGCGAACCAAACTTTCACTGCTCAGGTGAGACGCTTTTATTCCCCCCCCCCCCCTTCCTTTCTGTCTCGTAAACCTGTTTAAAATGAATTTCTTTCTCACACTGGACTCATCAGGTGCTCAACGCCTTCGCTCAGCTGGCGAGAGCCGAGGAGGACGTTACTAAACTCACGTTGGCTCATGAGTCGTCACTGGCTGAGTTGAACGAGGCCGTCACACACAGGGTACAGCATGAATCATGTTGTGTTTCTTTTCTCTGTACTCAACCTGACTGGTGTGTATTAATCTGTATTGTTTTCTTTCTCCTGTTCTCCTCGTTCAGGAGTGTCTGAGTGAGCAAGAGCAGATCCTTCAGGGAAAGATCTCCGTTCTGGAGGATGAACTCCTGAAAGCTCAGTCTCCGGACAGAGGAGAGGTTTTGGGACCCATCATGGAGGTGAGTATGGAGCACTAGGAGTGACGCTTAAAAATAAAAGGAGTCGTTTATCAAATTAATAGTCCAGACATAAAAATGGAAATAAATCCGTTCATAAATGGACAAATCGAAAACATTTAGTTAAACTGTTTAATTAATGCTTTAAACTGTTAAACAATTGTTTTCTGTTATTTAACAACTACATTTTAAAACATGAATCAAATAAGCCGTTTTAAATGTCTATTTATTCTATTTTTTTTTTATTAAATTGGATACTTTTAAACTTTAATTCATGTTTTAAAATTTTCTTGATTATATAATTTTTTTTAAAACCCATTAAATAAAGTTAAGTATCAATTTAATAAAACAGTTAATTAGTATTAAATGTACCTTTCACACTGTTTAACTCGTTTTAAAATCTAGTTAAATACTACGGTGATGCATTGCTGCCACATACATATTATTATTTCCCCTCAATTATGTCAATAACGAGATATTTATGTAATTAAAACGAGATATTTATGTGGTTAAAATGAGATTATGTCGTTAAAACGAGATATGTCAATAAAACGAGAAAATATGTCGTTTTAACGGCATAAGATCTCGTTATGACGACATAATTGAGGGGAAAAATATGCCTGTGGCAGCAATGCGTCATCGTAAAATATAATGGTTTTATTGATTTTGTTTTGTTTATTTAATTTACATTTTAAAACAAAGTTTTAATCTGTTTTATTTGATGAAACAAAATTAACTGTAAATTTAAGTGACATTCATTTGTTTTATTACATTTAAAATGAATGAACATTTAAAACCTTTAACTCACAATTTTTTAAATCTAGTTCTATAAACCATTAAATAATAATTGATGTACATTTTTTTTAAAGTCCATTTGTGAGATGGATTGCTCTTCAATTTAAATTTTACTTTTTAATCTTAATTTTTGCTCTTTACTAGTCTGAGTAAATCTCACTTCATTGCGTTTATTGTATAAAATGCTATGACTTAAAAAAATGAATGTCTTGTCTCTTGTCAGGTTTTGACTAAAATCGAAAGCCTCCAAACTCGCATTCTGGAACGGTCCGAGCAGATTTCCCTAAAAGATGAAGAAATCAGAAATCTGAGGAACGAGCCCGACTCTGTTGAGCGCGAGCTGAAGCTTGTGAAGGAACAAAATATTAAAAACAATTGACAGGTGGTCTATTTCCTCATTCACCATCTCCCATTTCTGCTGGTTCTCCTCCAGTTGTTGTTCATCAACAAGCCTCTTCTCCAGATCCTCCTTTGCCTGATGCAGATCAAGGATATCTTTCTCCTTTCGAAGGAAAAGCCCTTCCATCTCCTTCAGCTTTTGATCTAAAGAGCCCAGCTGATCGTCCTTGTTTCTCCTTGTAGGTTGCGCACCGTCTCCTCTAGCTCTCTGCGGAGATCATCTTCAGACTGTTTGGCCCTCAACTCTTGATCTTTCATCTCCTCTTGAAGAGAAATTACTTGAGCATCTCTCTCAGAGGCAAGAGTGGAGACCTGTTGGATTTTAGCTTGAAGTTCACTCACTGTTCTCTCAAGTTCCTCACGCTTGGCAGTCTCAAGCTCCTGAGCCTTTTCTCTAAGGCTTTCTTGTTGTTGAAGCTCATTTTGAAGCAAGAGAAGCTCAGCATCTTTCTGTGAAGCTGTAGTTGTCACGCCAGCCAGCTGGTTCAGAACAGAGGTCAGGATTTCCAGCGCCCCGTTGTGTTTGGTCTCTAGGACAGACATCTCCTGTCGTTTCAGTACTTCATCTTCACTGTACACTCTTAAAAGAGATCGAACCTTTGGGGTTCAAAAAAGAACTTTAAAGTGCAAAAATGAACTTCTAAATGTAAAAAAGGTTCAAAGTTGAACCTATAGGTTCTTTAATGATCCTCTGATTATTTGGCACATGTTGCCAGTTCATTTTAGAACCTTTGTTGTGGCAGAAGGGTTCATATAAGAACCTGGCCTGTTGTTAAGGTTCCTTTTTGAACCTCATAAGATGGACTGTAAAAGAATGATTGTTTTGTTTTTAGACCCTTGCTTTGCTAATAGCCCCTGAACATACAAGAATGAAACTTTTACATTTTTACACATTAAAAGTACTTGATCATTAAAGATGCTCCATAATGTTGTTCACCTATTCGTTTTAAAATACTTTGTAAGCAAAATTACACTCCTACACCCCTGCTTTCAAGTTGATAACATTGATTTTTTTATAGAGATGTCAAATTATAATTCAGTAAACATTACTCAAAAAATATTTCTGTAAATTGCAAAGTGACAAACCTTTGCTCTTATTTTTATTTTACAGTTCTCTTTTATTTATTTCTTTTAAGACATGCCTAGTCTATTGAAATGTCAGGCTATTAATTAATTCCTCTTCACACAAAACAATTTTCAGCGGTTCTTCAGTGGTTCTTTATGGTGGTAGAGGTGCTATATAGCACCACTACCATAAAAAGAACCAGTTCAGCCCAGTATGGTTCTATAGTGGTTCTTTGTATAGTCGAGGTCCTATAGTACCTCAACTATTCAAAGAATATTTTAAGGCCCTGTATGGTTCTTTAAAGGTTTTATAAACTGTCTTCTCATAGAAATTTAGAAATAATTGAATACAATAAAACAATTTATTTCCTGATGATGACACATTAAAGAAAAATAAATAAAAATGCAACAGAAAAAATGGATCTATCCGGAGCTCCCGAGAAGAAAAAACGTCTTCGTTCATTCAATAAGGAATGGGAGAAAAAAAATCAAAAGAAAAATCAAAGTGATGGTATAAAAATAAAGCATTTTTCATACAACTCATACAACTACACAATGAGTTTTAAATTCATAATTTAAAATTAATAATAAATACTTTAAATTGTCATATATAATGCTAGATGTTTTATTTAAATGCCGCGTAAAGTGTTCTGGTTTTAATGCGCGTGCGCGTAAACATTCAGTCACATTCAGGAGCGCGCGCGATCAGATGAAAACAAGGAAACATCAACTGACAAACTGCAAAAATAACTTCTCGCGCTGTTGATTTCGCTGCTTTCAGGTAAGTTTACTTAACATATAATAAATACAAATGTCCCTGACACCTTTCTTATGTGTAATTAATACACTTCTGTTGAATATTTACTTTATAGAAATGGTTTTGTGTCTTCGAAAAAGTCCGTTAGCATCACAACCGTTTTAAGAAGAGGTAAGTTAAGTTAACGTTGCACTGGACCTCTCGTTTTATATAAGTTTGGGGGGTTTTAACTACATCTTTGTGTTGATAACAGTTTTTGATAGTTTTGTTTTGCTGAAAATTTGTCAATGGGTGATTTGAAGTAAGCTAATTTATTTAACCTAAAATAATTCACTGTAACGTTACTGTTAATCAGTGACGTCACTCACAACAAAGGGGGGAATTATTTTTTAATCATGATTATAACTCCATATGATTTATTTCACAATATATATTACCCTAAGATATGTATATTAACTGCATTTCATCTCTGCTCGGTGCTGTAGCGTGCTTCATTGTAATAAACCCTATGTTCTATTGTAAATCCTATGTAACGTTAACCTTGTTGGCTCTGTGACACATTGCATGTTGTGTTCTAGAAGATCTTGCTGGTGGCCTGTTGCACCCCCTGTCCAAGAAAATCTCCACGGCTATGAACTCAACTAGTAAGCAAAACCTCAAACATACAGTGCACTACGGTTCAAAATTTGGGGGACTGTGGGATTTATGCTTTTGAATGAAGTCTCTCACTTTAAAATTATTAACCCCAGTTTTTTTCAGTGAGACTGTCCTTGAGAAACCTGTAGGCTAAATAATCAGCTAATATAATATAATGTTATTATACACATTATAATGTTATAATAGCAAATATAATGTTATAATAGTCATCATAGTTATAATAATTAATTTAACTATTATGATAACAGGATATCATGGTCATTGGTATATTTTATTTTATTTCTCTAGGTGTGTTTTTAATTATGTTGGCCAATGAGACAGACACCATACTGTCCAACTCAAAGGTATTTATTTATTTTTATGTATTTTTCACTGATAAATACTGAAATTCTTTAATTCAGGGGATCGTAAAGTAATGGCTATGCTCTTGTTACCAGATGAGATATAATCGTTTGCCCCTGTGATTCTTCAGGACAAGATCTTGATCCACATTCAGACATGAAGAAGGTGAGTTTCGCAAAAGCTGCCACTATCACTAATCAAGAGACAGAACACAACAGGCCTTTATCCATATGAACTCACCCATATGTAGGGATGGGTACCGAAACCCGGTGTTAAACATTAAACGGGCCCTGGGGTTCTGTTGTCAAGCCGCCTTCTCAAGTCTGCAGTGTGACCAGTTGATGTAAGATGCTGCTGACGTGTGTCTATGTATTCGGGTTCAAATAAATATGGCTGGGCATAAAAATGCAAGTCTTTACCTTAGACATCCTTAGAACAAAGAATTTTTGTTTACAGCATGTCTCCCTCAGACTAACCGAAGCTCAGGCACACCAGACATACGTCAGCAGCGTCTTACGTCAGGAGCGGCACTGAATGCGGATCCACAACAGAACTGGAAGACAATACAATGCTGAATAAAGTCGTAGTTTTTGTTATTTTTGGACCAAAATGTATTTTCGATGCTTCAAAACATTCAAACTAACCCATTGATGTCACATGGACTACTTTGATGATGTCTTTATTTCCTTTCTGGACAAGGACAGTATACCGTACATACATTTACAATGGAGGAACAGAAAGCTCTCAGGTTAAATCTAAAATATCTTAAACTGTGTTCCGAAAATGAACGGATGTCTTACGGGCTTGGGACGACACGAGGGAGAGTCATTAATTACATAATTTTACCCTAAGGCTTAACCCTTTAAGGCTTAATTCTATAAAGTTTGTCATTTCCGTGAACGAATCGACACTAAATAGAGACTGGCAGTATAAACACACACACCACTGCCACTGCAATTTTTTTTATTACGGACGAAAGTTTTGTTGACAGTGTGCAAGTGTGATTGACATAACGTGAGGTCGATATTTTTATAAACATGACTCACACTTTACAGACTCATATCGTGTGTATGTTCCCTGGTGTCCATTAGATGTCCTCTTTCTGTGACCTTCACGTTTGGAACTACATTCCCCACAATCTTTGTCTGCGCTCATCACTGTTCATTCCACTCAGCTGTTCCCCATCATGATTGTCATGTTCTGTGTGTATAAATACCCTGCCTGTTTAGTGCTTGCCTCAGCAGCCTCTTCCGGAGGCCGATCCAGAGACTGTTCACGTCATGTCTGCCCAGCCAGAGACTGTTCACGTCGTTCAGGAGACTGTTCACGGATCAGGAGATGGCCATTCTCTGGGCCGCGGGGTCACTGGCTGACTATTTGGAGCGTCTGGCTCGGATCCAGGAGAGGCCTTTCAGACCTTTTGTGTCCGTGGTTCCTTAGCCGGAGCCAGTGTCTGCCTGTTCCTGAGCTGAAGCCAGTGTCTGCTGTTCCTGAGCCTGAGCCAGTGTCTGCTGTTCCTGAGCCTGAGCCAGTGTCTGCTGTTCCTGAGCCGGAGCCAGTGTCTGCTGTTCCTGAGCCGGAGCCAGTGTCTGCTGTTCCTGAGCCGGAGCCAGTGTCTGCTGTTCCTGAGCCGGAGCCAGTGTCTGCTGTTCCTGAGCCGGAGCCAGTGTCTGCTGTTCCTGAGCCGGAGCCAGTGTCTGCTGTTCCTGAGCCGGAGCCAGTGTCATCTGTTCCTGAGCTGGAGCCAGTGTCTGCCTGTTCCTGAGCTGGAGCCAGTGTCATCTGTTCCTGAGCTGGAGCCAGTGTCATCTGTTCCTGAGCTGGAGTCAGTGTCATCTGTTCCTGAGCTGGAGTCAGTGTCATCTGTTCCTGAGCCGGAGCCAGTGTCTGCCTGTTCCTGAGCCGGAGCCAGTGTCATCTGTTCCTGAGCTGGAGTCAGTGTCATCTGTTCCTGAGCTGGAGTCAGTGTCATCTGTTCCTGAGCTGGAGTCAGTGTCATCTGTTCCTGAGCTGGAGCCAGTGTCATCTGTTCCTGAGCCGGAGCCAGTGTCTGCTGTTCCTGAGCCGGAGCCAGTGTCATCTGTTCCTGAGCTGGAGCCAGTGTCATCTGTTCCTGAGCTGGAGCCAGTGTCATCTGTTCCTGAGCCGGAGCCAGTGTCTGCTGTTCCTGAGCCGGAGCCAGTGTCATCTGTTCCTGAGCCGGAGCCAGTGTCTGCCTGTTCCTGAGCGGAGCCAGTGTCATCTGTTCCTGAGCTGGAGCCAGTGTCTCTGTTCCTGAGCTGGAGCCAGTGTCATCTGTTCCTGAGCTGGAGCCAGTGTCTGCCTGTTCCTGAGCTGGAGCCAGTGTCATCTGTTCCTGAGCTGGAGCCAGTGTCATCTGTTCCTGAGCTGGAGCCAGTGTCATCTGTTCCTGAGCTGGAGCCAGTGTCATCTGTTCCTGAGCCGGAGCCAGTGTCTGCCTGTTCCTGAGCCGGAGCCAGTGTCATCTGTTCCTGAGCTGGAGCCAGTGTCATCTGTTCCTGAGCTGGAGTCAGTGTCATCTGTTCCTGAGCTGGAGCCAGTGTCATCTGTTCCTGAGCTGGAGCCAGTGTCATCTGTTCCTGAGCCGGAGCCAGTGTCTGCCTGTTCCTGAGCCGGAGCCAGTGTCATCTGTTCCTGAGCTGGAGCCAGTGTCATCTGTTCCTGAGCTGGAGCCAGTGTCATCTGTTCCTGAGCCGGAGCCAGTGTCATCTGTTCCTGAGCTGGAGCCAGTGTCATCTGTTCCTGAGCTGGAGCCAGTGTCATCTGTTCCTGAGCTGGAGCCAGTGTCATCTGTTCCTGAGCTGGAGCCAGTGTCATCTGTTCCTGAGCTGGAGCCAGTGTCATCTGTTCCTGAGCTGGAGCCAGTGTCATCTGTTCCTGAGCTGGAGCCAGTGTCATCTGTTCCTGAGCTGGAGCCAGTGTCATCTGTTCCTGAGCTGGAGCCAGTGTCATCTGTTCCTGAGCTGGAGCCAGTGTCATCTGTTCCTGAGCTGGAGCCAGTGTCATCTGTTCCTGAGCTGGAGCCAGTGTCATCTGTTCCTGAGCTGGAGCCAGTGTCATCTGTTCCTGAGCTGGAGCCAGTGTCATCTGTTCCTGAGCTGGAGCCAGTGTCATCTGTTCCTGAGCTGGAGCCAGTGTCATCTGTTCCTGAGCTGGAGCCAGTGTCATCTGTTCCTGAGCTGGAGCCAGTGTCATCTGTTCCTGAGCTGGAGCCAGTGTCATCTGTTCCTGAGCTGGAGCCAGTGTCATCTGTTCCTGAGCTGGAGCCAGTGTCATCTGTTCCTGAGCTGGAGCCAGTGTCATCTGTTCCTGAGCTGGAGCCAGTGTCATCTGTTCCTGAGCTGGAGCCAGTGTCATCTGTTCCTGAGCTGGAGCCAGTGTCATCTGTTCCTGAGCTGGAGCCAGTGTCATCTGTTCCTGAGCTGGAGCCAGTGTCATCTGTTCCTGAGCTGGAGCCAGTGTCATCTGTTCCTGAGCTGGAGCCAGTGTCATCTGTTCCTGAGCTGGAGCCAGTGTCATCTGTTCCTGAGCTGGAGCCAGTGTCATCTGTTCCTGAGCTGGAGCCAGTGTCATCTGTTCCTGAGCTGGAGCCAGTGTCATCTGTTCCTGAGCTGGAGCCAGTGTCATCTGTTCCTGAGCTGGAGCCAGTGTCATCTGTTCCTGAGCTGGAGCCAGTGTCATCTGTTCCTGAGCTGGAGCCAGTGTCATCTGTTCCTGAGCTGGAGCCAGTGTCATCTGTTCCTGAGCTGGAGCCAGTGTCATCTGTTCCTGAGCTGGAGCCAGTGTCATCTGTTCCTGAGCTGGAGCCAGTGTCATCTGTTCCTGAGCTGGAGCCAGTGTCATCTGTTCCTGAGCTGGAGCCAGTGTCATCTGTTCCTGAGCTGGAGCCAGTGTCATCTGTTCCTGAGCTGGAGCCAGTGTCATCTGTTCCTGAGCTGGAGCCAGTGTCATCTGTTCCTGAGCTGGAGCCAGTGTCATCTGTTCCTGAGCTGGAGCCAGTGTCATCTGTTCCTGAGCTGGAGCCAGTGTCATCTGTTCCTGAGCTGGAGCCAGTGTCATCTGTTCCTGAGCTGGAGCCAGTGTCATCTGTTCCTGAGCTGGAGCCAGTGTCATCTGTTCCTGAGCTGGAGCCAGTGTCATCTGTTCCTGAGCTGGAGCCAGTGTCATCTGTTCCTGAGCTGGAGCCAGTGTCATCTGTTCCTGAGCTGGAGCCAGTGTCATCTGTTCCTGAGCTGGAGCCAGTGTCATCTGTTCCTGAGCTGGAGCCAGTGTCATCTGTTCCTGAGCTGGAGCCAGTGTCATCTGTTCCTGAGCTGGAGCCAGTGTCATCTGTTCCTGAGCTGGAGCCAGTGTCATCTGTTCCTGAGCTGGAGCCAGTGTCATCTGTTCCTGAGCTGGAGCCAGTGTCATCTGTTCCTGAGCTGGAGCCAGTGTCATCTGTTCCTGAGCTGGAGCCAGTGTCATCTGTTCCTGAGCTGGAGCCAGTGTCATCTGTTCCTGAGCTGGAGTCAGTGTCATCTGTTCCTGAGCTGGAGCCAGTGTCATCTGTTCCTGAGCTGGAGCCAGTGTCATCTGTTCCTGAGCTGGAGCCAGTGTCATCTGTTCCTGAGCTGGAGCCAGTGTCATCTGTTCCTGAGCTGGAGCCAGTGTCATCTGTTCCTGAGCTGGAGCCAGTGTCATCTGTTCCTGAGCTGGAGTCAGTGTCATCTGTTCCTGAGCTGGAGCCAGTGTCATCTGTTCCTGAGCTGGAGCCAGTGTCATCTGTTCCTGAGCTGGAGCCAGTGTCATCTGTTCCTGAGCTGGAGTCAGTGTCATCTGTTCCTGAGCTGGAGCCAGTGTCATCTGTTCCTGAGCTGGAGTCAGTGTCATCTGTTCCTGAGCTGGAGCCAGTGTCATCTGTTCCTGAGCTGGAGCCAGTGTCATCTGTTCCTGAGCTGGAGCCAGTGTCATCTGTTCCTGAGCTGGAGCCAGTGTCATCTGTTCCTGAGCTGGAGCCAGTGTCATCTGTTCCTGAGCTGGAGTCAGTGTCATCTGTTCCTGAGCTGGAGCCAGTGTCATCTGTTCCTGAGCTGGAGCCAGTGTCATCTGTTCCTGAGCTGGAGTCAGTGTCATCTGTTCCTGAGCTGGAGTCAGTGTCATCTGTTCCTGAGCTGGAGTCAGTGTCATCTGTTCCTGAGCTGGAGCCAGTGTCATCTGTTCCTGAGCTGGAGTCAGTGTCATCTGTTCCTGAGCTGGAGCCAGTGTCATCTGTTCCTGAGCTGGAGTCAGTGTCATCTGTTCCTGAGCTGGAGCCAGTGTCATCTGTTCCTGAGCTGGAGTCAGTGTCATCTGTTCCTGAGCTGGAGTCAGTGTCATCTGTTCCTGAGCTGGAGCCAGTGTCATCTGTTCCTGAGCTGGAGTCAGTGTCATCTGTTCCTGAGCTGGAGCCAGTGTCATCTGTTCCTGAGCTGGAGTCAGTGTCATCTGTTCCTGAGCTGGAGCCAGTGTCATCTGTTCCTGAGCTGGAGCCAGTGTCATCTGTTCCTGAGCTGGAGCCAGTGTCATCTGTTCCTGAGCTGGAGCCAGTGTCATCTGTTCCTGAGCTGGAGTCAGTGTCATCTGTTCCTGAGCTGGAGCCAGTGTCATCTGTTCCTGAGCTGGAGTCAGTGTCATCTGTTCCTGAGCTGGAGTCAGTGTCATCTGTTCCTGAGCTGGAGTCAGTGTCATCTGTTCCTGAGCTGGAGTCAGTGTCATCTGTTCCTGAGCTGGAGTCAGTGTCATCTGTTCCTGAGCTGGAGTCAGTGTCGTCTGTTCCTGAGCTGGAGTCAGTGTCATCTGTTCCTGAGCCGGAGCCAGTGTCATCTGTTCCTGAGCTGGAGTCAGTGTCATCTGTTCCTGAGCTGGAGTCAGTGTCATCTGTTCCTGAGCTGGAGTCAGTGTCATCTGTTCCTGAGCTGGAGTCAGTGTCGTCTGTTCCTGAGCTGGAGTCAGTGTCGTCTGTTCCTGAGCCGGAGCCAGTGGCGTCTAGGGCTTGGTATTGTCAAGGGCATCCCGATACGCATCACGATACATGGGTCATGATACGATAGATACCACGATACAATACAATACGATACATATTACGATATATTGCAATATTTATATTTTTTTTACCTCCTACAACCGGAAAAAAAGTACTGGAAGACAATACAGTACATTACAATTCATTGCACTCAGCTGTTCGCCATTATGATTGTCATGTTCTGTGTGTATAAATACCCTGCCTGTTTAGTGTTTGTTACGGAGTTATTGTATATTGTCCCCACATTTCCATTGTCTTTGAGCCTGTTTCTAGTATTTGTCTTATGTTTTTGGATTGGGTTTTTGGATTTTGACCTTTGTCTGGACTGGATTGTGAGTACGGATTATCCTAATAAATTTACTGCAATTGAATCTCTCTCTCCTGTGTGTGTGATCGTGACACACAGACCTAATTTCAACGCAAACAATAGGTTTTGTTGCTTTCCACAAACTATGCTGTCAAAAAAAAATTACATTTATTTTTAGCTAATGGCCAAAAGTATTTGAGCAGTTGTATGATGGGAGTTAAATTAATTTGTTTACTCATAAGGTTTGCCTTCAGATAAATGTGAGAAGATGGTTAATACTTGTGTCCTCTCTTCCCCAGGGCCATGCTCAGACCAGCACTCCTGGCATCTCAACACCCAAGATGGTGCTTAAAGGGATACTCCACTTTTTTTTGGTAATATGTTCATTTTACAACTCCCCCAGAGTTAAACTGTTGAGTTTTACCTTTTTTGAATCCATTCAGCCGATCTCCGGTTCTGGCGCTACCACTTTTAGCATAGCTTAGCATACATCATTGAAGTGCACCAGACCATTAGCATTTCTCCCCCAAAAAATGACCAAAGTGTTTCGATATTTTTCCTATTTAAAACTTAACTCTTCTGTCTCCACTTTGGTAATTTTTTTCTGAGAAATGCTAATGGTCTTGTCCTCTTCAATGATTTATGCTAAGCTATGCTAAAAGTGCTACTGCCAGAACCGGAGATCGGCTGAATGGATTCAAAAAAGGTAAAACTCAACAGTTTAACTCTGGAGGAGTTGTAAAATGAGCCTATTTCCAAAAAAAGTGGAGTATCCCTTTAAAGGCTGCAGGGAAGGTTCTCCACATTGTGCTCACTATGGATGGGCAGGTAATCACAGAAGAGAGCGAGGACATCTTGATGGGATTGGGTCTCGTCCTGTGTGTTTTATTTTGTGTTTGGGATCCAGTATCCTAAAGGACTCAAGAAGACACTGACCTTTTTGGAGTGTGTTACATTGAAACTGAAAGATGCAGCCAGACTTCCTGTCACAAAAATTAGACTTTAGGACTCAATAATCTCTTTCTGGATGGCCAGTTCAAGAAAACAAGCACGTTTACACTGATGCATGATGTAAATACATGATGTAAATATATTAAATGGGTTAATATTTATTGTGAATATTCAATTGCATTCTGTTTTAATTTTTTCATGAAATATAATATTCTATTAATTGTAATAAGTCTTAATTAATTTGTACTTTCTGTCTTGTGTTCAAATTTGTACATGACTATATTAAATAAATATTTCAAGAAGAATAATAGGTTGTGTCTGTGTTGTGAAATGGGATTAAAGTAGTAAAGTATAATAATAATAATTACAAACATACATATCTACATACCGAAATCATGTCTAAAAAGGTTCAAAATGGAACCCATGCGGTTCATTAATGCACCTTTAAGGGAAGGTTCCAATTAGAACCTTTTCAAAAAGGTTCAAAAATGAACCTTAAGGTTCCCCCACAGTTGCAATTTCCAGGAACCTCAAAAGGTTCATTTTTGAACCTTTCTTCTTCTTCGTTATAACGGCAGATCTGCTCTTTAAGAGAGGTGACCTCTGCTGACAGAACCAGCACTTCCTCTCGTTTTTCTGAAGCTGATAACTGATTTTCTGATGACTTCTTCTCTAGGGTAGCCATGTTTTCTTTTAACTGGTTGCTTTCTACCTCTAAAACAGATGTTGCTTCTGCACGTTCTGGTAAGTGCAACTTCAATTGACAGGTGGTCTCTTTCCTCATTCACCATCTCCCATTTCTCCTCCAGTTTTTGAAGTAGTATCTCTCAGAAGAAGTTATTAGAGGAGGCAACTACAGCTTCACAGAAAGATGCTGAGCTTCAAAATGAGCTTCACCAACAAGAAAGCCTTAGAGAAAAGGCTCAGGAGCTTGAGACTGCCAAGCGTGAGGAACTTGAGAGAAAAGTAGACAAGGACGATCAGCTGGGCTCTTTAGAGAAAAAGTTGAAGGAGATGGAAGGGCTTTTCCTTCACAGGTGACCTCGACACAGGTGACCTCCAGGACAATTTGTGAACAAATACTTGATTTATTTCTATTGGCCATTTTTGTTTGCCTTCTGTTCACTTAGTTTATAGATTTGAATTTTCTGTTGTACAATGTGTTTAAAATAAAGTATTTTTATCATATATTTTATTTTGTATTATTTTTTTTAAGGGTTTTAAAGCGTCTGTCTTTTTCCGTGTCTGTCCATCTTTCTGTCTATGTTTGTCTTTGTGTGCCTCTTTTCCGCCCGTCTGTCTGTTTCTTTTTTTGTTGGATAAATCGTTTTTAAAGACTATGCAGAAATGAGCTGTTCACATCATTATGATTTTCCTCTAGAGGATCGGGACACCCTACGGTCTTGCACGCCTTAAGCGAGAACGCGCATCGAGGGGCACAAGGGCGCGAGTGCGGATATTGGGGGACATTCTCACACGCTTAACGTTAAAAACACTTAATGTACTGAGACGGCGATATTAAAAGACCAAACTCCGAGTCAGTACACATCATATTAATAAACCATACTATGTATAAAAAAATAAGATGAGTCCAGAATATCAACGCAACGCGATTAATAACACGTTAAGCATTTTCTTCCCATAGAAAACCGTCATGAGAAAACGCTTAACGTGGCTCACTGTACTTGTGGCATGCATGACACATTTACACTTTTGCTTTACTGTTTGTATCAGTTAAATTTATTGCTTGGTTTCTATTGCTTTTTAGTACGGTGGCTGAGAGGGCTCAACACGCTGCAACAGAAGACAACGGATGCAAACAGAAAAAACCCTGTAAAATAAGACCATCTTTATCACATGTGCTAAAACACAACCAAATACAGAAACACACTCCAAATGTCCGACCAACAACGCAAATATCTACTGGACAGTGGTGTTTATTATTATTATTATTTATTGTTTGCGTTGTATTTGCAGCAGTGTGTTGTGAAACTGGTGTCTTGACTTGCTGCTGTTTTTCTTGTTTGCATGTTTTCTTCTGTTGCAGGACTTTGAGGTCTCTTGCCGTTTGCAGTGTGTTTTTGTATTTGGTTGCATGTGTGTTGTCAAACTGATGAAGATGTTCTCTTAATTTGCTGCTGTTTTTTACTGTTTGCATGTTTTCTTCTGTTTCAGTGCGTTGAGATCTCTCGTATTTTCGTTCATTTTTTTAAATGCATGAAACATTTTATGCAACTTTTAATAAATGGGTTGTAGGCTACAGAAGTTTAACATTGCTAGAAATTCAAAATATATTCAAACCAAGTTGTCCCAAATTTGAGGTTATCACAATTAAATTGAGGTTTCTTTATTTTCCTTACTTTGTCTGGTTTATAATTTTTTTGTTCATTTCAAATTTAAATATGAGTAAATAAACTTTAGTTGATTACTACGACAATACGTGCAGTTTCGGAAAAGGAGTGTTTCCATTGGCTACGTAATTTATGATAGCCAATGAGCATAGAGAAGGGAGTAATGCGTCATCAGATATTTAAATGAGCAGTGAACGACCTGCTGCTTCCTTATTAGTTTTGTTAAGTAGTGGTCGAGTGTTTCGGTGTAACAAATGCGGTAAAACATCTCTCATTGATTGATTGATTGATTGATTGATTGATTGATTGATTGATTGATTAAAAAATTTTGCCCACCTGTACACTACTGATTATTTTAAAATTATTTTTTTCTGGCATTCTATAAACATCAGGGACACACCAACCTGTATCTGATCTGTCTGCGCGTGTCTGAATTCGCTTCACATTTAAGGAGGTAAAATGTTTTATAATACCCAACATATTTAACATTTGGAGTTTCATCTTTAATGTTACAAGTGCTGTTTTCAAGTGTGTGTGCCTAAACTAGTTTTGTATCAAAAGAGATCGAGTTTAATTTATCCAGTGTAGGCCTATCTGTTAGGGATGTAACATTTTTGTATGAAGTATATACATGCAAATATTTCTTAAATCTATACATGCACGTGTGTATTTATATATACAAAATAATTATACACATATATTATGTGAACACAAACTTTTATTTTGGATGCGATTAATCGTTTCACAGCCCTAATATTATCTCATGCAATTTACATGTTTACACGCCATGACAAACAGAGGCGAACCAAACTTTCACTGCTCAGGTGAGACGCTTTTATTCCCCCCCCCCCCCCCCTTCCTTTCTGTCTCGTAAACCTGTTTAAAATGAATTTCTTTCTCACACTGGACTCATCAGGTGCTCAACGCCTTCGCTCAGCTGGCGAGAGCCGAGGAGGACGTTACTAAACTCACGTTGGCTCATGAGTCGTCACTGGCTGAGTTGAACGAGGCCGTCACACACAGGGTACAGCATGAATCATGTTGTGTTTCTTTTCTCTGTACTCAACCTGACTGGTGTGTATTAATCTGTATTGTTTTCTTTCTCCTGTTCTCCTCGTTCAGGAGTGTCTGAGTGAGCAAGAGCAGATCCTTCAGGGAAAGATCTCCGTTCTGGAGGATGAACTCCTGAAAGCTCAGTCTCCGGACAGAGGAGAGGTTTTGGGACCCATCATGGAGGTGAGTATGGAGCACTAGGAGTGACGCTTAAAAATAAAAGGAGTCGTTTATCAAATTAATAGTCCAGACATAAAAATGGAAATAAATCCGTTCATAAATGGACAAATCGAAAACATTTAGTTAAACTGTTTAATTAATGCTTTAAACTGTTAAACAATTGTTTTCTGTTATTTAACAACTACATTTTAAAACATGAATCAAATAAGCCGTTTTAAATGTCTATTTATTCGATTTTTCTTTTTATTAAATTGGATACTTTTAAACTTTAATTCATGTTTTAAAATTTTCTTGATTATATAATTTTTTTTAAAACCCATTAAATAAAGTTAAGTATCAATTTAATAAAACAGTTAATTATGTACCTTTCACACTGTTTAACTCGTTTTAAAATCTAGTTAAATACTACGGTGATGCATTGCTGCCACATACATATTATTATTTCCCCTCAATTATGTCAATAACGAGATATTTATGTAATTAAAACGAGATATTTATGTGGTTAAAATGAGATTATGTCGTTAAAACGAGATATGTCAATAAAACGAGAAAATATGTCGTTTTAACGGCATAAGATCTCGTTATGACGACATAATTGAGGGGAAAAAATATGTCTGTGGCAGCAATGCGTCATCGTAAAATATAATGGTTTTATTGATTTTGTTTTGTTTATTTAATTTACATTTTAAAACAAAGTTTTAATCTGTTTTATTTGATGAAACAAAATTAACTGTAAATTTAAGTGACATTCATTTGTTTTATTACATTTAAAATGAATGAACATTTAAAACCTTTAACTCACAATTTTTTAAATCTAGTTCTATAAACCATTAAATAATAATTGATGTACATTTTTTTTAAAGTCCATTTGTGAGATGGATTGCTCTTCAATTTAAATTTTACTTTTTAATCTTAATTTTTGCTCTTTACTAGTCTGAGTAAATCTCACTTCTTTGCGTTTATTGTATAAAATGCTATGACTTAAAAAAATGAATGTCTTGTCTCTTGTCAGGTTTTGACTAAAATCGAAAGCCTCCAAACTCGCATTCTGGAACGGTCCGAGCAGATTTCCCTAAAAGATGAAGAAATCAGAAATCTGAGGAACGAGCCCGACTCTGTTGAGCGCGAGCTGAAGCTTGTGAAGGAACAAAATATTAAAAACAATTGACAGGTGGTCTATTTCCTCATTCACCATCTCCCATTTCTGCTGGTTCTCCTCCAGTTGTTGTTCATCAACAAGCCTCTTCTCCAGATCCTCCTTTGCCTGATGCAGATCAAGGATATCTTTCTCCTTTCGAAGGAAAAGCCCTTCCATCTCCTTCAGCTTTTGATCTAAAGAGCCCAGCTGATCGTCCTTGTTTCTCCTTGTAGGTTGCGCACCGTCTCCTCTAGCTCTCTGCGGAGATCATCTTCAGACTGTTTGGCCCTCAACTCTTGATCTTTCATCTCCTCTTGAAGAGAAATTACTTGAGCATCTCTCTCAGAGGCAAGAGTGGAGACCTGTTGGATTTTAGCTTGAAGTTCACTCACTGTTCTCTCAAGTTCCTCACGCTTGGCAGTCTCAAGCTCCTGAGCCTTTTCTCTAAGGCTTTCTTGTTGTTGAAGCTCATTTTGAAGCAAGAGAAGCTCAGCATCTTTCTGTGAAGCTGTAGTTGTCACGCCAGCCAGCTGGTTCAGAACAGAGGTCAGGATTTCCAGCGCCCCGTTGTGTTTGGTCTCTAGGACAGACATCTCCTGTCGTTTCAGTACTTCATCTTCACTGTAACGGCAGATCTGCTCTTTAAGAGAGGTGACCTCTGCTGACAGAACCAGCACTTCCTCTCGTTTTTCTGAAGCTGATAACTGATTTTCTGATGACTTCTTCTCTAGGGTAGCCATGTTTTCTTTTAACTGGTTGCTTTCTACCTCTAAAACAGATGTTGCTTCTGCACGTTCTGGTAAGTGCAACTTCAATTGACAGGTGGTCTCTTTCCTCATTCACCATCTCCCATTTCTCCTCCAGTTTTTGAAGTAGTATAGTATCTCTCAGAAGAAGTTATTAGAGGAGGCAACTACAGCTTCACAGAAAGATGCTGAGCTTCTCTTGCTTCAAAATGAGCTTCACCAACAAGAAAGCCTTAGAGAAAAGGCTCAGGAGCTTGAGACTGCCAAGCGTGAGGAACTTGAGAGAACAGTAGACAAGGACGATCAGCTGGGCTCTTTAGAGAAAAAGTTGAAGGAGATGGAAGGGCTTTTCCTTCACAGGTGACCTCGACACAGGTGACCTCGACACAGGTGACCTCCAGGACAATTTGTGAACAAATACTTAATTTATTTCTATTGGCCATTTTTGTTTGTCTTCTGTTCACTTAGTTTATAGATTTGAATTTTCTGTTGTACAATGTGTTTAAAATAAAGTATTTTTATCATATATTTTATTTTGTATTATTTTTTTTAAGGGTTTTAAAGCGTCTGTCTTTTTCCGTGTCTGTCCATCTTTCTGTCTATGTTTGTCTTTGTGTGCCTCTTTTCCGCCCGTCTGTCTGTTTCTTTTTTTGTTGGATAAATCGTTTTTAAAGACTACCCAGGTGAAAAAGACGTTGTATTAAATGTATTAAAAATATATTTGAAATACAAATAGTGTGTTTATAATACATTTGTATTTACAACATGCTTATTTAAAGTGTACTAAAAATTTATTTTATTGCATTTTAGTATATTTCTAAAAAGTATACTAGAAGTACATTGGTAATAAATATATATTTAATTACACTTTTAAGAAATGTACTATAGAAAAGCATACTTTTAATGTATTTATAAAAAGTATATTAGTAATATATTTGTAATAAATGTATGCTTTATTATATTTTTAATAAATATGCTAATGATAATTATACTTTAAATGTATTTCTAAAAAGTATATTAGAACTACATTGGTAATAAATATATGTTTAAATACACTTTTAAGAAATACACTATAGAAAAGCATACTTTTAATGTATTTCTAAAAAAGTATATTATTAGTACATTGGTAATAAATGTATGCTTAATTATATTTTTAATAAATATGCTAATGACAATCATGCTTTAAATATGTTTCTAAAAAGTGTACTAGAAGTACATTGGTATTTAATTACATTTTTAAGAAATATGCTAAATACAAACATATTTTAATTGTATTTAAAAATGTTTTACTAGAAAAGCAATGCTAATAAATATACACTTAATTACACTTTTAGAAATATGCTAAAAACAAACATAGTTTTAGTGAAATTTTAGTGTATTTACAGAAAGCATACTTGTTGCTAAATTAAATTATTTTTTGTGTTTACTTTGTGTGTATAGCAATTTGTAACCTTATAACTTATTTAACCTTGTATAGGACTAGAGCAATATATTTTTAATATTTATGTTATACTGTAGCATGTGCTTCAGCCCTGTTTTAAAAAAATATTGTGAAAAACAAATGAGACATATATCTATATATATATATATAAAGTTTAAAAATTACAAGTAATCCACTTATATACTTCTGCATTAATTAATCAAATAGTCTTTTCCACAAAACAAGTGAATACCAGTACTTGCACACATCAACATAAAATATCACGTGTACATACTAGAAAAACTAAATAAATTTGTTAAAGCTTTACTCTTACATTTGTTTAGCCAAAATGAATAAAAAACCTGTTTATAAAGCATGTTATGTTTATATTAACAGAGTTGTTTCTTTTTTTGTGGCCGTTAGTTAGTATTTCCAGTTGCATTCATTTGGACCAATCAGAGCCAATCTTTTCAAAACAAGCTTGCCGGCAATTGTCCAATCACACACTGCCATTTGAACTTACATGTTGGGTGGGGCGCAGACAGCGGATACTGACTGTCTGTGGTATTCCATTATCCACAAGTTTCCTACGCCCCATGAGGCCTTGCGTCAAAAGTGGGCGCGACTTCCGGTTGGAAGTAAACAAAGCACGATTTGACATGCTTGACACTCGTTCATTCAACAGTTGACAGTCATTCAAGTTATAGCGATCCAAACTAGCTAACGATGTGGGAACACAACCTCAACGAAATTAAAAAAGGTGAAATAACAGTACCTTTACCGTCCGCAGTAGTTGATTGGGAGTATTATAATAACATTATTAACTAGAAAAAAAAGTTTGATGACAAACTTTAAGTTGGCTTGAGAAAGCCGGACCAGAGCGTTTGAAGTTTTGAAGTTTGAATGAAGTTTTAAAGATAGATTAGAAAGAAAGAAAGAAAGAAAGAAAGATGGATAGATTAGTTAGAAAGATAGATTAGTTAGAAAGAAATATAGATAGATAGATAGATAGATAGATAGATAGATAGATAGATAGATAGATAGATAGATAGATAGATAGATAGATAAATAGATAGATAGATAGATAGATGGATAGATAGATAGATGTTTTTGGCAAGAAGCTAACATGATTAGCATGTAGCTAGCTTGATGCTAATTTGATTAGCATGTAGTTAAGATGATTAGCATGTTGTTAGCATGATTAGCGTGTAGCTAGCATCATAATAGCATGATTAGCATGTTGCTAGCATCAAGCTAACGTGTTTTTATCAAGAAGCTAGCATGACTAGCATGTAGCTAGCATCATGCTAACATGATTAGCATGTTGCTAGCATCATGCTAGCATGTTTTAGCAAGAAGCTAGAATGATTAGCATGTAGCTAGCATCATGCTAACATGATTAGCATGTTGCTAGCATCATGTTAGCATGTTTTTAGCAAGAAGCTAGCATGATTAGCATGTAGCTAGCATCATGCTACCATGATTAGCATGTAGCTAGCATCATAATAACATTATTAGCATGTTGTTAGCATCATGCTAACATGTTTTTAGCAAGAAGCTAACATCATTAGCATGTAGCTAGCATCAAGCTAGCATGATTAGCATGTTTTTAACAAGAAGCTAGCATGACTAGCATGTAGCTAGCATCATGCTAGCATGATTAGCATGTTGCTAGCATCATGTTAGCATGTTTTTAGCAAGAAGCTAGCATGATTAGCATGTAGCTAGCATCATGCTACCATGATTAGCATGTGACTAGCATCATAATAACATGATTAGCATGTTGCTAGCATCATGCTAGCATGTTTTAGCAAGAAGCTAGAATGATTAGCATGTAGCTAGCATCATGTTAGCATGATTAGCATGTTGCTAGCATCATGTTAGCATGTTTTTAGCAAGAAGCTAGCATGATTAGCATGTAGCTAGCATCATGCTACCATGATTAGCATGTAGCTAGCATCATAATAACATTATTAACATGTTGTTAGCATCATGCTAACATGTTTTTAGCAAGAAGCTAACATCATTAGCATGTAGCTAGCATCAAGCTAGCATGATTAGCATGTTTTTAGCAAGAAGCTAGCATGACTAGCATGTAGCTAACATCATAATAGCATGATTAGCATGTTGCTAGCATCATGCTAGCATGTTTTTAGCAAGAAGCTAGCATGATTAGCATGTAGCTAACATCATAATAGCATGATTAGCATGTTGCTAGCATTATGCTAGCATGTTTTTAGCAAGAAGCTAACATGATTAGCATGTAGCTAGCATCAAGCTAACATGATTAACATGTTTTTAGCAAGAAGCTAGCATGACTAGCATGTAGCTAACATCATAATAGCATGATTAGCATGTTGCTAGCATCATGCTAACATGTTTTTAAGAAGAAGCTAGCATGATTAGCATGTAGCTAGCATCATGCTAGCATGATTAGCATGTTGTTAGCAAGAAGCTAGCATGATTAACATGTAGCTAGCATCATGCTAGCATGATTAGCATGTAGCTAGCATCATAATGACATGATTAGCATATTGCTAGCATCATGCTAGCATGTTTTTAGCAAGAAGCTAGCAGGATTAGCATGTAGCTAGCATCATGCTAGCATGATTAGCATGTAGCTAGCATCATAATAACATGATTAGCATGTTGCTAGCATCATGCTAGCATGTTTTTAGCAAGAAGCTAGCATGATTAGCATGTAGCTAGCATCATGCTAGCATGATTAGCATGTAGCTAGCATCATGCTAGCATGATTAGCATGTAGCTAGCATCATGCTAGCATGTTTTTAACAAGAAGCTAACATGATTAGCAGAAAGCTAGCATGATTAGCATGTTATTAGCATCAAGAAAGAAAGAAAGAACGAAAGAGAAAGAAAGAATTTTTAGAAAGAAAGATGGATAGATTAGTTAGAAAGAAAGATGGATAGATTTGTTAGAAAGACAGCTGGATAGATAAGTTAGAAAGAAAGATGGATAGATTTGTTAGAAAGAAAGAAAGAAAGAAAGAAAGAAAGAAAGAAAGAAAGAAAGAAAGAAAGAAAGTAAAAGAAAGTATTGTTAGAAAGAAAGATGGATAGATTACTTGGGTAGAAAGAAAGAACGATAGATTTGTTAGAAAGAAAGATGGATAGATTTGTTAGAAAGAAAGATGGATAGAATTGTTAGAAAGAAAGATGGATAGATTAGTTAGGTAGAAAGAAAGAACGATAGATTTGTTAGAAAGAAAGAACGATAGATTATTTAGAAAGAAAGATGGATAGATTAGTTAGAAAGAAAGATGGATAGATTAGTTAGAAAGAAAGATGGATAAATTAGTTAGAAAGAAAGATGGATAGATTTGTTAGAAAGAAAGATGGATAGATTAGTTAGAAAGAAAGATGGATAGATTAGTTAGAAAGAAAGATGGATAGATTAGTTAGGTAGAAAGATGGATAGATTAGTTAGGTAGAAAGAAAGATGGATAGATTAGGTAGAAAGAAAGATGGGTAGATTAGTTAGGTAGAAAGAAAGATGGATAGATTAGTTAGGTAGAAAGAAAGATGGATAGATTTGCTAGAAAGAAAGATGGATAGATTAGTTAGAAAGAAAGATGGATAGATTAGTTAGAAAGAAAGATGGATAGATTAGTTAGGTAGAAAGAAAGATGGATAGATTAGGTAGAAAGAAAGATGGATAGATTAGGTAGAAAGAAAGATGGATAGATTTGTTAGAAAGAAAGATGGATAGATTAGTTAGAAAGAAAAATAGATAGATTAGTTAGGTAGAAAGAAAGATGGATAGATTTGTTAGAAAGAAAGATGGATAGATTAGGTAGAAAGAAAGATGGATAGATTTGTTAGAAAGAAAGATGGATAGATTAGTTAGGTAGAAAGAAAGATGGATAGATTAGTTAGGTAGAAAGAAAGATGGATAGATTTGTTAGAAAGAAAGATGGATAGATTAGTTAAGTAGAAAGAAAGATGGATAGATTAGTTAAGTAGAAAGAAAGATGGATAGATTAGTTAGAAAGAAAGAAAGAAAGATAGATAGATAGATAGATAGATAGATAGATAGATAGATAGATAGATAGATAGAAAGATAGATAGATAGTTCATTAGTTCATATAGAATGGTAGTTTAATTGAGTCTAGGGCTTCAGGGAATTTAGATTTGAGTTTTTGCTGTACGCTATTGGGCCACCGTAGTCTTGGCTCAATTTGACCATGCTGCAATGAAAGTCAATGGGATTTTTATGATTTTTAATATTAATTTTTAAGAAATCTGAAAGTCGAATCAGTCTAAAAAGATATAGCAACTCGAGTCAGAACAGTCTGAAGGTCTGACCCGAGTTTGGAGTTTGTAGAGTTAAAGCTCTAGGAGGAGTAGCAGTCAGAAAATTTTGAGTAAGAAGAATAATAATAATAATAATAATAATAAGTTTAAATAGGATTTCAGTAAGTTGGCTTTCTCAAGCCAACTTAATAATCAATACTCATCAAGGCATGGTGACAGACAGTTGTGCGAGCTGACAAACAATTAAAATAAAAAATACACACTTAGTCATTGTGCTTTGGAGTTTATTCAAAATTATAAATGAATGTGCTGCTTGAATACATTAACTGGCACATTTGGTATTCTGTCAACACAGGCTTTGATCCTGAGTTTAGGTGCAACATCAGTAACTTAGAGAACAGCCAAACACATGCTGATAAAAGTTTATAGAATATTAAGAATTTAAACAAATGTACACAGGAAGATTCGTCGTCTTTTGGGAGGTGATGGAAACTACAGTCGTTGGCAGGAACACTCTGATTTCGTTTTCAGCTTATGTTCAAAACAATCCCGTTTAAGCCACTGAACTAGTTTAGTCCGGTTATACATACAACCGCGAACAGCACATGTTGTCCATGAGCTCCGTAACGACATCTCTCATAAAGATTTGCGTCTTTAAATAGTAAAATAATTCTCCGAAAAACAGCTAGCCTCTTCGCTAACTAACATACAAAATACCATTGGAATGCTACTTCCGCCGCCTCACCGGAAGTTTCACCCACTTTATTTTTTACAGGAGCGCCCCTCGGAAACTTGTGGATAGCTTCGGATATTTCAACAGAAATCATGTATTTTCTAAATTTTGCTTTGTTATTTCACTGACTCGGACCTAGTGAATGTGGATAGCACCGATCTAATATTGAGAGAACACACGAGCAGATTACCAGGTCGTCAGCTCCCGCGAACAATTTAGCAGTGAAGAGGACAACGCAGAGCTGCGCCGTCACGACATGGACAGAGCAAGATACTGCCAGAAAAGATCTTACTTCTTGGTGGTAAGTTTATTAGTTTAAGTGATTAGTATAATTGGCTTTATTCTCACTTTGGGTTTAGTTTAAAATATTTTCAGAAGTTGTGGATTACTGGCGTTTCTGTTGATTTGACACTAAAGCGAGTTAACGTTTATCCATTGACGTCTATCAACTTAATGTTTTAGATCTAGACAGTGAAAACAACTATAAAAACATTGCACACTGTGTTTGCAGAAAAAAAGGTTATTAATGGTGATTACACAACAGGCTTGATTGTCCCTAAGTAACTTCTTGTGTTTTAAATATTATAATATATTTTAAGCTCTAATACACATTTGTGATATTTAATTCATAGTAAAATCTAATTAATTATTAGTAGGCTGTCAGTTTTCATGTCAATTCGATAAATAAATTAAGTTGTAATCACCAACTATAAGCTTTCACAAAACCAATTATTAAATATCTTGCACTGAGAAATTAAAATGATGTTAAATAATGAAATGAGAGATTTTATATTTAATATTTAGCCAAGGAATTTGCACATTGCAAAGACATTTTTTTATATTAAACCTAACCGTGAGTAGATGAGGTCAAGTCGAGTAAGTAGTAGTTGATCCTCTTGGTTTGTAACTTTTTGTTGGTGAAAAACAACAAAAAAGGCAATAGTGTGTCATGTAGCAGCTAAGTAGCTAAGTGACCTATTATATATTAACACGTATTTGAAAAATGAATATGTATTTTGCCTGATTATGCATTGAATTATGCAATCACATAATCGTGTTTTTCTCGAGGGACTGATTTATATGATTTTGAGTGGTATTCAGCTTTTTTACATTTAATCAAGTCGTTATCAGCTGTCACCAACTTGTAACTTTCAATAGAATGTTCTGTCTTTATTAATAATGAATAATTACTTTAATAATAGGGTGGAAGTTACAGTAATGGTTCATTAAATATGGTTCATCACCATTTAAACAAAATACAAATTATATATGAAGAACACAAACTAGTGTTTGTTCTGCCCTAACTTTGTATAACATGCAACTTGATTTTTTCTTGTAGAGCTTCCAGGGATATTAGCATCTCTCAAAGAGGCCCTGGAGTCCATGAAACGAGGTTCATTCAGCTCAAGCCCAAGATCATCTGAGCTGTGTCTTCCTGAAACCTCAGAAATGGTTAGAAAATTCTTTATGATAAAGAAAAATCCTATTTGTTATAATAATTATATCTGACTTTTTGTGCATTAAGTGTTCTGAATTAAGTAACAAAGTGACAGCTTTTTATTAGAATTATAAATGAACAAGTTTATACTAATGCTTGTTTTTTTGATTCTTGCCAGATTTCCCTCTGTGTTTCTGATGTCCCCAAAAGAGTCTATGACAGACTGAAAAAGTCACGAACTTCTCTTTTTACTCAAGATTTGGCCACTTTACTTTTTGCTATTGTATTTCACTTTGTTTGACTTAAAGGATTAGTTCACTTTAAAAAAAAAACTTTTGCTGATAACTTACCCACCCCCATGCCAAGATATCCATGTCATTCTTTCTTCAGTTGAAAAGAAATTAAGGTTTTTGATGAAAACATTCCAGGATTTTCTCCATATAATGGACTTCATTGGGGACCAAACGGTTCAAGGTCCAAAAGACAGTTTCTGTGCAAACTGTTCAAAGGGCTTTAAACGATTCCAGACGATGAATAAGGGTCTTATCAAGCGAAACGATCGCTCATTTAAAAAAAAAAAAAACAAGTTTAAGTTTTATAAGCTCAAATGGTCGCCTTGCTCTGTTCTGTTATGCATGTTCATGATTTTCCTATTTGAACTCGTTCATCAAAATTAACAAATCTTTTTCCGAGTCATTAGGTTCATTCAATGAACGAAATGAATGAATTGACTCGAAAAAAGATTTGTCAGGGCTGCCAACTCTCAAGCATTCAGCACGAGACTTTCGCAATTGAGCCAATTCTCATGCTTTCACGACAAATTGACTGTTGGACCTTGAACCGTTTGGTTCCCAGTGAAGTCCATTATATGGAGAAAATCCTGGAATGTTTTCATCAAAAACCTTAATTTCTTTTCGACTGAAGAAAGAAAGACATGGACATCTTGGAAGACATGGGGGTGAGTAAATTATCAGCAAAAGTTTTTTCAAAAGTGAACTACTCCTTTCAGTTAGTTTATTCATTTATTTATTTTTTGTTCTGTTTAATACCTCTGCAAATCAATGCATTTTATGTTAATGTATTTTGTTTAGTTTTCATAATGCTTTACTGATGTAGTGCATTAAAGTTTATCTTTCAAAGAGTGTTTGTGTGTTTTGTAGAAATATTTTTTTTACTGGGTTTTGTTGAATTCAAATGTTTAAATGTATTTTTAAAACATTAAAATATATTATTTTTTTATATTAAATGGTTTTTGGAAAAATATATTTTTAATATGTTAATAGTGGGTCCTATAGTGTTCTACTAATACATTATTAATAAGCTGAAAATATATTTAAAATATACTCAGAACGCATTAATGTGAAGCTAAAAATATACTAATGCTGTATTTCTAAAGTCTATTTAAAGTGTATTAAAATACACTTTAAATAAGTGCTATTATATTACATTAAATGTACTTAAAATGGTTCCATTTTAGCACAATTTAGTATAATAAAATATATTACTATTACCTTAAAATTGAACTTAAATACATATTAAAGTACACTTAATATACTTGAAGTTGTTTCAATTTAGCACATTTAATACATATTTAATACGGTACACTTAAAATACATTAAGTATATCAAAATAAGTACAATTTAAATATATTTCCTTTTCACCTGGGTATGCAGAAATGAGCTGTTCACATCATTATGGTTTTCCTCTAGAGGATCGGGACACCCTACGGTCTTGCACGCCTTAAGCGAGAACGCGCATCGAGGGGCACAAGGGCGCGATTGCGGATATTGGGGGACATTCTCACACGCTTAACGTTAAAAACACTTAATGTACTGAGACGGTGATATTAAAAGACCAAACTCCGAGTCAGTACACATCATATTAATAAACCATACTATGTATAAAAAAATAAGATGAGTCCAGAATATCAACGCAACGCGATTAATAACACGTTAAGCATTTTCTTCCCATAGAAAACCGTCATAAACGAAAACGCTTAACGTGGCTCACTGTACTTGTGGCATGCATGACACATTTACACTTTTGCTTTACTGTTTGTATCAGTTAAATGTATTGCTTGGTTTCTATTGCTTTTTAGTACGGTGGCTGAGAGGGCTCAACACGCTGCAACAGAAGACAACGGATGCAAACAGAAAAAACCCTGTAAAATAAGACCATCTTTATCACATGTGCTAAAACACAACCAAATACAGAAACACACTCCAAATGTCCGACCAACAACGCAAATATCTACTGGACAGTGGTGTTTATTATTATTATTATTATTTATTGTTTGCGTTGTATTTGCAGCAGTGTGTTGTGAAACTGGTGTCTTGACTTGCTGCTGTTTTTCTTGTTTGCATGTTTTCTTCTGTTGCAGGACTTTGAGGTCTCTTGCCGTTTGCAGTGTGTTTTTGTATTTGGTTGCATGTGTGTTGTCAAACTGATGAAGATGTTCTCTTAATTTGCTGCTGTTTTTTACTGTTTGCATGTTTTCTTCTGTTTCAGTGCGTTGAGATCTCTCGTATTTTCGTTCATTTTTTTAAATGCATGAAACATTTTATGCAACTTTTAATAAATGGGTTGTAGGCTACAGAAGTTTAACATTGCTAGAAATTCAAAATATATTCAAACCAAGTTGTCCCAAATTTGAGGTTATCACAATTAAATTGAGGTTTCTTTATTTTCCTTACTTTGTCTGGTTTATAATTTTTTGGTTCATTTCAAATTTAAATATGAGTAAATAAACTTTAGTTGATTACTACGACAATATGTGCAGTTTCGGAAAAGGAGTGTTTCCATTGGCTACGTAATTTATGATAGCCAATGAGCATAGAGAAGGGAGTAATGCGTCATCAGATATTTAAATGAGCAGTGAACGACCTGCTGCTTCCTTATTAGTTTTGTTAAGTAGTGGTCGAGTGTTTCGGTGTAACAAATGCGGTAAAACATCTCTCATTGATTGATTGATTAAAAAATTTTGCCCACCTGTACACTACTGATTATTTAAAAATTATTTTTTTCTGGCATTCTATAAACATCAGGGACACACCAACCTGTATCTGATCTGTCTGCGCGTGTCTGAAGTTCGCTTCACATTTAAGGAGGTAAAATGTTTTATAATACCCAACATATTTAACATTTGGAGTTTCATCTTTAATGTTACAAGTGCTGTTTTCAAGTGTGTGTGCCTAAACTAGTTTTGTATCAAAAGAGATCGAGTTTAATTTATCCAGTGTAGGCCTATCTGTTAGGGATGTAACATTTTTGTATGAAGTATATACATGCAAATATTTCTTAAATCTATACATGCACGTGTGTATTTATATATACAAAATAATTATACACATATATTATGTGAACACAAACTTTTATTTTGGATGCGATTAATCGTTTCACAGCCCTAATATTATCTCATGCAATTTACATGTTTACACGCCATGACAAACAGAGGCGAACCAAACTTTCACTGCTCAGGTGAGACGCTTTTATTCCCCCCCCCCCCTTCCTTTCTGTCTCGTAAACCTGTTTAAAATGAATTTCTTTCTCACACTGGACTCATCAGGTGCTCAACGCCTTCGCTCAGCTGGCGAGAGCCGAGGAGGACGTTACTAAAACTCACGTTGGCTCATGAGTCGTCACTGGCTGAGTTGAACGAGGCCGTCACACACAGGGTACAGCATGAATCATGTTGTGTTTCTTTTCTCTGTACTCAACCTGACTGGTGTGTATTAATCTGTATTGTTTTCTTTCTCCTGTTCTCCTCGTTCAGGAGTGTCTGAGTGAGCAAGAGCAGATCCTTCAGGGAAAGATCTCCGTTCTGGAGGATGAACTCCTGAAAGCTCAGTCTCCGGACAGAGGAGAGGTTTTGGGACCCATCATGGAGGTGAGTATGGAGCACTAGGAGTGACGCTTAAAAATAAAAGGAGTCGTTTATCAAATTAATAGTCCAGACATAAAAATGGAAATAAATCCGTTCATAAATGGACAAATCGAAAACATTTAGTTAAACTGTTTAATTAATGCTTTAAACTGTTAAACAATTGTTTTCTGTTATTTAACAACTACATTTTAAAACATGAATCAAATAAGCCGTTTTAAATGTCTATTTATTCTATTTTTTTTTATTAAATTGGATACTTTTAAACTTTAATTCATGTTTTAAAATTTTCTTGATTATATAATTTTTTTTAAAACCCATTAAATAAAGTTAAGTATCAATTTAATAAAACAGTTAATTAGTATTAAATGTACCTTTCACACTGTTTAACTCGTTTTAAAATCTAGTTAAATACTACGGTGATGCATTGCTGCCACATACATATTATTATTTCCCCTCAATTATGTCAATAACGAGATATTTATGTAATTAAAACGAGATATTTATGTGGTTAAAATGAGATTATGTCGTTAAAACGAGATATGTCAATAAAACGAGAAAATATGTCGTTTTAACGGCATAAGATCTCGTTATGACGACATAATTGAGGGGAAAAATATGCCTGTGGCAGCAATGCGTCATCGTAAAATATAATGGTTTTATTGATTTTGTTTTGTTTATTTAATTTACATTTTAAAACAAAGTTTTAATCTGTTTTATTTGATGAAACAAAATTAACTGTAAATTTAAGTGACATTCATTTGTTTTATTACATTTAAAATGAATGAACATTTAAAACCTTTAACTCACAATTTTTTAAATCTAGTTCTATAAACCATTAAATAATAATTGATGTACATTTTTTTTAAAGTCCATTTGTGAGATGGATTGCTCTTCAATTTAAATTTTACTTTTTAATCTTAATTTTTGCTCTTTACTAGTCTGAGTAAATCTCACTTCATTGCGTTTATTGTATAAAATGCTATGACTTAAAAAAATGAATGTCTTGTCTCTTGTCAGGTTTTGACTAAAATCGAAAGCCTCCAAACTCGCATTCTGGAACGGTCCGAGCAGATTTCCCTAAAAGATGAAGAAATCAGAAATCTGAGGAACGAGCCCGACTCTGTTGAGCGCGAGCTGAAGCTTGTGAAGGAACAAAATATTAAAAACAATTGACAGGTGGTCTATTTCCTCATTCACCATCTCCCATTTCTGCTGGTTCTCCTCCAGTTGTTGTTCATCAACAAGCCTCTTCTCCAGATCCTCCTTTGCCTGATGCAGATCAAGGATATCTTTCTCCTTTCGAAGGAAAAGCCCTTCCATCTCCTTCAGCTTTTGATCTAAAGAGCCCAGCTGATCGTCCTTGTTTCTCCTTGTAGGTTGCGCACCGTCTCCTCTAGCTCTCTGCGGAGATCATCTTCAGACTGTTTGGCCCTCAACTCTTGATCTTTCATCTCCTCTTGAAGAGAAATTACTTGAGCATCTCTCTCAGAGGCAAGAGTGGAGACCTGTTGGATTTTAGCTTGAAGTTCACTCACTGTTCTCTCAAGTTCCTCACGCTTGGCAGTCTCAAGCTCCTGAGCCTTTTTCTCTAAGGCTTTCTTGTTGTTGAAGCTCATTTTGAAGCAAGAGAAGCTCAGCATCTTTCTGTGAAGCTGTAGTTGTCACGCCAGCCAGCTGGTTCAGAACAGAGGTCAGGATTTCCAGCGCCCGTTGTGTTTGGTCTCTAGGACAGACATCTCCTGTCGTTTCAGTACTTCATCTTCACTGTACA
>NW_024121621.1:5469184-5488715 GCF_016745375.1 Pimephales promelas
TGTCACTTTAGAGGAAGAAAGACATAAAGATAATTAGTTACTCAGATTTGTTCACTGGTAGAGGATATGACTTTTTGATGATGAGTATAATACTTTTGAACAACATAAATATTTAATCCCAATGTAAGGTTTAGAAGCAATGATTAAAACTGACTTACATAATGAAGTTGATAATCATGCCGTGGTGGATTTGTCTCTGTTGGGTGCCTGCTCTCCCCCCAAAAATCTTCTTCCAGTGCTTATGATATATAAAATAAAAAAAAATAAACAAATCTCTTATCATTAGCAGTTATCAGTTTTTTAAGAGGTGATGTCAAAATATTTGAGAACGGGCATCTACTAAAATATAAGAGATTTAACGTTAGACCAATAACATTTCTCAACTCTTCTGTAGATTCCAGTGTTTCAGAGAGTAAATGACCGTTTTATCAGTCAAATCATATTTATATAGCGCTTTTCACAATATATCAGTCACTTTACTCATTTGGATTCTACTTCCCTAGTAAATAAAAAATAACTTCTACCAGAATATATTAGAACACATTTCATACTAATTATACTTCAATTTCATTAACATAATGACACATCACCTAAAAAGACTTTATTACACAATGAACATTTTATATATATAAATATATATATATATAATATATTATATATATATATATATATATTACGACAAAAAATAAAAGTAATAACGTTACCACTATTAAGTGTACCAAAAGTATATTTGCAATAGTTCCACTTTAGCACAATCAAATACATTACTCAGAAGCACTAACGTTGCTTTCAGATAAATATGGTTAGCTACCCGTTATGTTAACGTTACAAACACAACTGCAGGTAACTTAGTAGCCTACGTCCGTTATCCGTTTATAAACTCTCGTATGTAACGTTTAACGTTAAGTTACACAGAACATTTCTGGGTAGTTAATGAACTCCATTCACATACGTTTTGTTTATCTGCATATTCAACCATGAACTATAACACTCTCATCCACTTATTTGAATGTAATACCTAAACGTTTATATAAGTGGATCTCAGTTTTTCTAAAATGATAGTGGAGACAGAAAAATGTTCTCTTACCTGATCGCCAATATTGCAGGATCTCACGCATCCAGTCTGAGCGTCTTCTGTGTGTTCACATCTTCTGTTCTCCTTCGTTTAGGCTACATGTCACATCGCAAATTAGTTCAAAATAATAATTGAAAGACGAGTAATCTTGCTGAGCAGCCGTCGTCATCAACTCAAATGTATTTGATTTTTCAAACTTGACCAGTAAAAAGGCGCGCACAGTTGTCATTGGCCAGTTACATAGATGACAGTCAGATTAACCAATCATGATCAAACAAGCTGAAACACCGAAGTTACGACGTCACTCTGTAGGCCAAAACGCAGAAGTGAATTTGCATTTTAGCATTACAGTTCCCTCGCTCTAAAGCCTATGGGTTTTTTGAATGGGTTTTTGCTAAATCTCCTGAAATAAGGTCTCTGTGAACAGAGCCTCACGTATTTTCACGTTTTGATCTATGACATAGAACACACAATTATAACCTGCGTGTGTTTTTTTTTTTAAAACTTTATTGTGTCTGATTGTGTTTTTTAAAAATCTTTATATATGCTTCAAAATGTATATAAATTTTGGATTAACTTGTAAGATTATCTTGCTAGACAGAACGTGTAAGGGTCACACCCTCTGTTAAACACAGATCTTATTTTTTGCGATTTTCCAAAAGTCTATGGGGAAAATGCATTGCTTTTTTACCGAGGGAACCCATGCGCCGCTAGCTTCCGGGTTGTCCTACAAAGTGACGTCATCACTTCGGCACTCTATTGTTTCAGTGGTAATGATAAAAAAAAAAAAAAAAAAAGTGGTAATGATTTTTTTTTTTTAAGAAATCCGTGTTTAATTTAATTTGTAGGCTATATTATTTGATTACTGTTTTTATGAAAGTGTGTGAATAAAATGTAATCCTGCAAGCTAAACTTTAGGCACACACACAAAATTGTAAACCCCAAACAAAATCGCACAAAGCAAAAAAAGTTTATTCTGCACTTGTTGAGATTGAAATTATATCCATTATTTTTATTATTGTTATATACTGATTCTATTTCAACACAAATTTATATTTTTGAAGTGGTGTTTTGATCAAAATATCATAAAATGCTACAATAATAATTATAAATTAATAATTAGAAATAATAATAATTTAAATGTTATGGATTTCTTGAAGACATGACATTGATTCAACAAACAGATAAAAAATTCAACTGTTTAGCATTAAAATGTTACATTGTGTACATTGTGTGCATTCTGTACTCGCTGCAAATGTGATTTTTGAATTTAGTTTTGATTTTCCCTTCAAACACTGCATGTTGCATTCTAACTTTTTTTACTTGGGCTATTTCATCATCTGGACTGAGTCTCTTTCAATAATCAAAACCCTAACCCTAACCCCAATATTTAAAATCTCTAGAATTACATTGTCACTAACTGACTGACCAGAAAACTCTTGAGTATTTACATTGAATAAGGGCATTTGGCTGATGCTAGGGGTTTGATTTATTCTAGCCATCTCAAGTCATTAGAATATTTTGATAGATAAGTAGCTTCTGTAACCCGTTCTTCATATTGTACAGTGACCATTTTCGGGATATTTTGAACCATTTGTATAACTATATTGAGATAAGCATATTGCAGTAACTCAGAAGTTTGCAGTAACAAAATTAAACCACTAAAAGTTGACACTTTGAGTTTGAATACTTAGTGTCAATGATTAGGGTTGGAACTAATATCTGCTGAACGCCAACACAGGACTGGATTTGAAGAGCCGTGGCCTATACTGTATCCACATACCAATACTATTGCAACAGTATTGGGACACCCATCCAAGTTATTGAATGGGGGTGTTTCAATCACTTCCATGGCCACAGTTGTATAAAATCAAGCACCTAGGTATGCAGGTGCTTCTACAAACATGTGTAAAAACATAGGTTGCTTTCAGGAGCTCAGTGAATTCAAGCGTGGTACCATGATAGGTTTCCACCTGTGGAATAAGTCCATTTGTGAAATTTCCTCACTACTAAATATGGTCAACTGTTAGTGGTATTTTAACAAGGATTATACTGTAAATCATAAATATACTGTATATAAATGTTTTAATGATTGCACAGATATGTTTTTTTTACAAGTGTATAGTTTATGAAGTCATTTACAGATGCACAATTTATATTTATTCCATAGTTCATTATATTCACAATTATACTTGTATATATTTCCGCATTAAGGATCCATATAGAGATTACTTATGTGGAAACTACTTTGGGCCCATGTAGGCAGCCTTTATGAGACTGTTTGTGTTTGACCATGTCTGACCCATGCGGTTTATCAAAATGGGCCCCATATATTTTTCACATTCAGAACCCATATAGAGATTACTTATGAGGGAACTACCTTGGGCCCATGTAGGCAGCCTAAATGGGACTGTTTGTGTTTGCCCATATCTGACCCATGCGGTTTATCAAAGTGGGCCCATATGTTTTTCCCATTCAGAACCCAAATAGAGATTACCTATGAGGGAACTACCTTGGGGCCATGTAGGCAGCCTAAATGGGACTGTTTGTGTTTGCCCATGTCTGACCCATGCGGTTTATCAAAATGGGCCCCATATATTTTTTCACATTCAGAACCATATAGAGATTACTTATGAGGGAACTACCTTGTGGGCCCATGTAGGCAGCCTATATGGGACTGCTTGTGTTTGCCCATATCTGACCCATGCGGTTTATCAAAATGGGCCCCATATACTTTTACATTCAGAACCCATATAGAGATTACTTATGAGGGAACTACCTTGGGCCCATGTAGGCAGCCTATATGGGACTGCTTGTGTTTGCCCATATCTGACCCATGCGGTTTATCAAAAATGGGCCCCATATATTTTTCACATTCAGAACCCATATAGAGATTACTTATGAGGGAACTACCTTGGGCCCATGTAGGCAGCCTATATGGGACTGCTTGTGTTTGCCCATATCTGACCCATGCGGTTTATCAAAATGGGCCCCATATATTTTTCACATTCAGAACCCATATAGAGATTACCTATGAGGGAACTACCTTGGGCCCATGTAGGCAGCCTATATGGGACTGCTTGTGTTTGCCCATATCTGACCCATGCGGTTTATCAAAATGGGCCCCATATATTTTTCACATTCAGAACCCATATAGAGATTACTTATGAGGGAACTACTTGGGCCCATGTAGGCAGCCTATATGGGACTGTTTGTGTTTGCCCATGTCTGACCCATGCAGTTTATCAAAGTGGGCCCCACATGTTTTTTCCCATTCAGAACCCATATAGAGATTACTTATGAGGGAACTACCTTGGGCCCATGTAGGCAGCCTATATGGGACTGTTTGTGTTTGCCCATATCTGACCCATGCGATTTATCAAAATGGGCCCCACATATTTTTCACATTCAGAACCCATATAGAGATTACCTATGAGGGAACTACCTTGGCCCATGTAGGCAGCCTATATGGGACTGCTTGTGTTTGCCCATATCTGACCCATGCGGTTTATCAAAATGGGCCCCATATATTTTTCACATTCAGAACCCATATAGAGATTACCTATGAGGGAACTACCTTGGGCCCATGTAGGCAGCCTATATGGACTGCTTGTGTTTGCCCATATCTGACCCATGCGGTTTATCAAAATGGGCCCCATATATTTTTCACATTCAGAACCCATATAGAGATTACTTATGAGGGAACTACTTTGGGCCCATGTAGGCAGCCTATATGGGACTGCTTGTGTTTGCCCATATCTGACCCATGCGGTTTATCAAAATGGGCCCCATATATTTTTCACATTCAGAACCCATATAGAGATTACTTATGAGGGAACTACCTTGGGCCCATGTAGGCAGCCTATATGGGACTGCTTGTGTTTGCCCATATCTGACCCATGCGGTTTATCAAAATGGGCCCCATATATTTTCACATTCAGAACCCATATAGAGATTACTTATGAGGGAACTACCTTGGGCCCATGTAGGCAGCCTATATGGGACTGTTGTGTTTGCCCATGTCTGACCCATGCAGTTTATCAAAGTGGGCCCCACATGTTTTTCCATTCAGAACCCATATAGAGATTACTTATGAGGGAACTACCTTGGGCCCATGTAGGCAGCCTATATGGGACTGTTTGTGTTTGCCCATATCTGACCCATGCGATTTATCAAAATGGGCCCCACATATTTTTCACATTCAGAACCCATATAGAGATTACCTATGAGGGAACTACCTTGGGCCCATGTAGGCAGCCTATATGGGACTGCTTGTGTTTGCCCATATCTGACCCATGCGGTTTATCAAAATGGGCCCATATATATTTTCACATTCAGAACCCATATAGAGATTACCTATGAGGGAACTACCTTGGGCCCATGTAGGCAGCCTATATGGGACTGCTTGTGTTTGCCCATATCTGACCCATGCGGTTTATCAAAATGGGCCCCATATATTTTTCACATTCAGAACCCATATAGAGATTACTTATGAGGGAACTACCTTGGGCCCATGTAGGCAGCCTATATGGGACTGTTTGTGTTTGCCCATATCTGACCATGCGATTTATCAAAATGGGCCCCATATATTTTTCACATTCAGAACCCATATAGAGATTACCTATGAGGGAACTACCTTGGGCCCATGTAGGCAGCCTATATGGGACTGCTTGTGTTTGCCCGTATCTGACCCATGCGGTTTATCAAAATGGGCCCCATATATTTTTCACATTCAGAACCCATATAGAGATTACCTATGAGGGAACTACCTTGGCCCATGTAGGCAGCCTAAATGGGACTGTTTGTGTTTGCCCATGTCTGACCCATGCAGTTTATCAAAGTGGGCCCCATATGTTTTTCCCATTCAGAACCCATATAGAGATTACCTATGAGGGATCTACCTTGGGCCCATGTAGGCAGCCTAAATGGGACTGTTTGTGTTTGCCCATGTCTGACCCATGCGGTTTATCAAAGTGGGCCCCATATGTTTTTCCCATTCAGAACCCATATAGAGATTACCTATGAGGGAACTACCTTGGGCCTATATAGGTTGCTTATATGGGATTGATTGTGTTTGCACATGTCTGTCCGATATAGTTTGGCCATGTGGGCCCCATATGTATTGCCCCATTCAAAACCCATATAGAGATTACCAACGTGGGTGCCACATTGGGCTCATGTAGGCAGCCTATATAGGACTGATTGTGTTTGCCCATGTCTGACCCATATGGGTTATGAAAGTGGACCCCATATATTTTTCCCATTCATAACCCATATAGAGATTATCTATGTGGGTACTACCTTGGGCCCACGCAGGCAGCCTATATGGGACTGCTTGTGTTTGCCCATATCTGACCCATGCGGTTTATCAAAATGGGCCCCATATATTTTTCACATTCAGAACCCATATAGAGATTAGCTATGAGGGAACTACCTTGGGCCCATGTAGGCAGCCTATATGGGACTGCTTGTGTTTGCCCATATCTGACCCATGTGGTTTATCAAAATGGGCCCCATATATTTTTCACATTCAGAACCCATATAGAGATTACTTATGAGGGAACTACCTTGTGCCCATGTAGGCAGCCTATATGGGACTGTTTGTGTTTGCCCATGTCTGACCCATGCAGTTTATCAAAGTGGGCCCCATATGTTTTTCCCATTCAGAACCCATATAGAGATTAGCTATGAGGGAACTACCTTGGGCCCATGTAGGCAGCCTAAATGGGACTGTTTTGTGTTTGCCCATGTCTGACCCATGCGGTTTATCAAAGTGGGCCCCATATGTTTTTCCCATTCAGAACCCATATAGAGATTGCCTACGAGGGAACTACCTTGGGCCCATGTAGGCAGCCTAAATGGGACTGTTTGTGTTTGCCCATGTCTGACCCATGCGGTTTATCAAAGTGGGCCCCATATGTTTTTCCCATTCAGAACCCATATAGAGATTACCTATGAGGGAACTACCTTGGGCCTATATAGGTTGCTTATATGGGATTGATTGTGTTTGCACATGTCTGTCCGATATAGTTTGGCCATGTGGGTCCCATATGTATTGCCCCATTCAAACCCATATAGAGATTACCAACGTGGGTGCCACATTGGGCTCATGTAGGCAGCCTATATAGGACTGATTGTGTTTGCCCATGTCTGACCCATATGGGTTATGAAAGTGGACCCCATATATTTTTCCCATTCATAACCCATATAGAGATTATCTATGTGGGTACTACCTTGGGCCCACGCAGGCAGCCTATATGGGACTGGTTGTATTTGCCAATGTCTCACCCATTTGATAAACCCAAATGGGCCCCATTTGTGTTCCCCATTTTGAGCCCATGCCCTCATTTCCCATTAGTGACCCAACTAGGACCCACATAGGGAGCCCACTTATTTTTGCCCATGTGGGACCGACGTAGCTGACCCAAGTGGGCCCCAGAAAAGATGCCCATTTTGGGACCATACCCACTTGGTACCCACGTAGCCCAAGCATAAACCATGTGGGGCCCACATATACATGTTGGCTGGGGTGCAACGTTAACTTAACTTACCTCTTCTTAAAACGGTTGTGATGCTAACGGACTTTTTCGAAGACACAAAACCATTTCTATAAAGTAAATATTCAACAGAAGTGTATTAATTACACATAAGAAAGGTGTCAGGGACATTTGTATTTATTATATGTTAAGTAAACTTACCTGAAAGCAGCGAAATCAACAGCGCGAGAAGTTATTTTTGCAGTTTGTCAGTTGATGTTTCCTTGTTTTCATCTGATCGCGCGCGCTCCTGAATGTGACTGAATGTTTACGCGCACGCGCATTAAAACCAGAACACTTTACGCGGCATTTAAATAAAACATCTAGCATTATATATGACAATTTAAAGTATTTATTATTAATTTAAATTATGAATTTAAAACTCATTGTGTAGTTGTATGAGTTGTATGAAAAATGCTTTATTTTTATACCATCACTTTGATTTTTCTTTTGATTTTTTTTCTCCCATTCCTTATTGAATGAACGAAGACGTTTTTTCTTCTCGGGAGCTCCGGATAGATCCATTTTTTCTGTTGCATTTTTATTTATTTTTCTTTAATGTGTCATCATCAGGAAATAAATTGTTTTATTGTATTCAATTATTTCTAAATTTCTATGAGAAGACAGTTTATAAAACCTTTAAAGAACCATACAGGGCCTTAAAATATTCTTTGAATAGTTGAGGTACTATAGGACCTCGACTATACAAAGAACCACTATAGAACCATACTGGGCTGAACTGGTTCTTTTTATGGTAGTGGTGCTATATAGCACCTCTACCACCATAAAGAACCACTGAAGAACCGCTGAAAATTGTTTTGTGTGAAGAGGAATTAATTAATAGCCTGACATTTCAATAGACTAGGCATGTCTTAAAAGAAATAAATAAAAGAGAACTGTAAAATAAAAATAAGAGCAAAGGTTTGTCACTTTGCAATTTACAGAAATATTTTTTGAGTAATGTTTACTGAATTATAATTTGACATCTCTATAAAAAAATCAATGTTATCAACTTGAAAGCAGGGGTGTAGGAGTGTAATTTTGCTTACAAAGTATTTTAAAACGAATAGGTGAACAACATTATGGAGCATCTTTAATGATCAAGTACTTTTAATGTGTAAAAATGTAAAAGTTTCATTCTTGTATGTTCAGGGGCTATTAGCAAAGCAAGGGTCTAAAAACAAAACAATCATTCTTTTACAGTCCATCTTATGAGGTTCAAAAAGGAACCTTAACAACAGGCCAGGTTCTTATATGAACCCTTCTGCCACAACAAAGGTTCTAAAATGAACTGGCAACATGTGCCAAATAATCAGAGGATCATTAAAGAACCTATAGGTTCAACTTTGAACCTTTTTTACATTTAGAAGTTCATTTTTGCACTTTAAAGTTCTTTTTTGAACCCCAAAGGTTCGATCTCTTTTAAGAGTGTACAGTGAAGATGAAGTACTGAAACGACAGGAGATGTCTGTCCTAGAGACCAAACACAACGGGGCGCTGGAAATCCTGACCTCTGTTCTGAACCAGCTGGCTGGCGTGACAACTACAGCTTCACAGAAAGATGCTGAGCTTCTCTTGCTTCAAAATGAGCTTCAACAACAAGAAAGCCTTAGAGAAAAGGCTCAGGAGCTTGAGACTGCCAAGCGTGAGGAACTTGAGAGAACAGTGAGTGAACTTCAAGCTAAAATCCAACAGGTCTCCACTCTTGCCTCTGAGAGAGATGCTCAAGTAATTTCTCTTCAAGAGGAGATGAAAGATCAAGAGTTGAGGGCCAAACAGTCTGAAGATGATCTCCGCAGAGAGCTAGAGGAGACGGTGCGCAACCTACAAGGAGAAACAAGGACGATCAGCTGGGCTCTTTAGATCAAAAGCTGAAGGAGATGGAAGGGCTTTTCCTTCGAAAGGAGAAAGATATCCTTGATCTGCATCAGGCAAAGGAGGATCTGGAGAAGAGGCTTGTTGATGAACAACAACTGGAGGAGAACCAGCAGAAATGGGAGATGGTGAATGAGGAAATAGACCACCTGTCAATTGTTTTTAATATTTTGTTCCTTCACAAGCTTCAGCTCGCGCTCAACAGAGTCGGGCTCGTTCCTCAGATTTCTGATTTCTTCATCTTTTAGGGAAATCTGCTCGGACCGTTCCAGAATGCGAGTTTGGAGGCTTTCGATTTTAGTCAAAACCTGACAAGAGACAAGACATTCATTTTTTTAAGTCATAGCATTTTATACAATAAACGCAATGAAGTGAGATTTACTCAGACTAGTAAAGAGCAAAAATTAAGATTAAAAAGTAAAATTTAAATTGAAGAGCAATCCATCTCACAAATGGACTTTAAAAAAAATGTACATCAATTATTATTTAATGGTTTATAGAACTAGATTTAAAAAATTGTGAGTTAAAGGTTTTAAATGTTCATTCATTTTAAATGTAATAAAACAAATGAATGTCACTTAAATTTACAGTTAATTTTGTTTCATCAAATAAAACAGATTAAAACTTTGTTTTAAAATGTAAATTAAATAAACAAAACAAAATCAATAAAACCATTATATTTTACGATGACGCATTGCTGCCACAGGCATATTTTTCCCCTCAATTATGTCGTCATAACGAGATCTTATGCCGTTAAAACGACATATTTTCTCGTTTTATTGACATATCTCGTTTTAACGACATAAATATCTCGTTTTAATTACATAAATATCTCGTTATTGACATAATTGAGGGGAAATAATAATATGTATGTGGCAGCAATGCATCACCGTAGTATTTAACTAGATTTTAAAACGAGTTAAACAGTGTGAAAGGTACATTTAATACTAATTAACTGTTTTATTAAATTGATACTTAACTTTATTTAATGGGTTTTAAAAAAAATTATATAATCAAGAAAATTTTAAAACATGAATTAAAGTTTAAAAGTATCCAATTTAATAAAAAAAAAATAGAATAAATAGACATTTAAAACGGCTTATTTGATTCATGTTTTAAAATGTAGTTGTTAAATAACAGAAAACAATTGTTTAACAGTTTAAAGCATTAATTAAACAGTTTAACTAAATGTTTTCGATTTGTCCATTTATGAACGGATTTATTTCCATTTTTATGTCTGGACTATTAATTTGATAAACGACTCCTTTTATTTTTAAGCGTCACTCCTAGTGCTCCATACTCACCTCCATGATGGGTCCCAAAACCTCTCCTCTGTCCGGAGACTGAGCTTTCAGGAGTTCATCCTCCAGAACGGAGATCTTTCCCTGAAGGATCTGCTCTTGCTCACTCAGACACTCCTGAACGAGGAGAACAGGAGAAAGAAAACAATACAGATTAATACACACCAGTCAGGTTGAGTACAGAGAAAAGAAACACAACATGATTCATGCTGTACCCTGTGTGTGACGGCCTCGTTCAACTCAGCCAGTGACGACTCATGAGCCAACGTGAGTTTAGTAACGTCCTCCTCGGCTCTCGCCAGCTGAGCGAAGGCGTTGAGCACCTGATGAGTCCAGTGTGAGAAAGAAATTCATTTTAAACAGGTTTACGAGACAGAAAGGAAGGGGGGGAAATAAAAGCGTCTCACCTGAGCAGTGAAAGTTTGGTTCGCCTCTGTTTGTCATGGCGTGTAAACATGTAAATTGCATGAGATAATATTAGGGCTGTGAAACGATTAATCGCATCCAAAATAAAAGTTTGTGTTCACATAATATATGTGTATAATTATTTTGTATATATAAATACACACGTGCATGTATAGATTTAAGAAATATTTGCATGTATATACTTCATACAAAAATGTTACATCCCTAACAGATAGGCCTACACTGGATAAATTAAACTCGATCTCTTTTGATACAAAACTAGTTTAGGCACACACACTTGAAAACAGCACTTGTAACATTAAAGATGAAACTCCAAATGTTAAATATGTTGGGTATTATAAAACATTTTACCTCCTTAAATGTGAAGCGAACTTCAGACACGCGCAGACAGATCAGATACAGGTTGGTGTGTCCCTGATGTTTATAGAATGCCAGAAAAAAATAATTTTTAAATAATCAGTAGTGTACAGGTGGGCAAAATTTTTTAATCAATCAATCAATGAGAGATGTTTTACCGCATTTGTTACACCGAAACACTCGACCACTACTTAACAAAACTAATAAGGAAGCAGCAGGTCGTTCACTGCTCATTTAAATATCTGATGACGCATTACTCCCTTCTCTATGCTCATTGGCTATCATAAATTACGTAGCCAATGGAAACACTCCTTTTCCGAAACTGCACATATTGTCGTAGTAATCAACTAAAGTTTATTTACTCATATTTAAATTTGAAATGAACCAAAAAATTATAAACCAGACAAAGTAAGGAAAATAAAGAAACCTCAATTTAATTGTGATAACCTCAAATTTGGGACAACTTGGTTTGAATATATTTTGAATTTCTAGCAATGTTAAACTTCTGTAGCCTACAACCCATTTATTAAAAGTTGCATAAAATGTTTCATGCATTTAAAAAAATGAACGAAAATACGAGAGATCTCAACGCACTGAAACAGAAGAAAACATGCAAACAGTAAAAAACAGCAGCAAATTAAGAGAACATCTTCATCAGTTTGACAACACACATGCAACCAAATACAAAAACACACTGCAAACGGCAAGAGACCTCAAAGTCCTGCAACAGAAGAAAACATGCAAACAAGAAAAACAGCAGCAAGTCAAGACACCAGTTTCACAACACACTGCTGCAAATACAACGCAAACAATAAATAATAATAATAATAATAAACACCACTGTCCAGTAGATATTTGCGTTGTTGGTCGGACATTTGGAGTGTGTTTCTGTATTTGGTTGTGTTTTAGCACATGTGATAAAGATGGTCTTATTTTACAGGGTTTTTTCTGTTTGCATCCGTTGTCTTCTGTTGCAGCGTGTTGAGCCCTCTCAGCCACCGTACTAAAAAGCAATAGAAACCAAGCAATACATTTAACTGATACAAACAGTAAAGCAAAAGTGTAAATGTGTCATGCATGCCACAAGTACAGTGAGCCACGTTAAGCGTTTTCTCATGACGGTTTTCTATGGGAAGAAAATGCTTAACGTGTTATTAATCGCGTTGCGTTGATATTCTGGACTCATCTTATTTTTTTATACATAGTATGGTTTATTAATATGATGTGTACTGACTCGGAGTTTGGTCTTTTAATATCGCCGTCTCAGTACATTAAGTGTTTTTAACGTTAAGCGTGTGAGAATGTCCCCCAATATCCGCACTCGCGCCCTTGTGCCCCTCGATGCGCGTTCTCGCTTAAGGCGTGCAAGACCGTAGGGTGTCCCGATCCTCTAGAGGAAAACCATAATGATGTGAACAGCTCATTTCTGCATAGTCTTTAAAAACGATTTATCCAACAAAAAAAGAAACAGACAGACGGGCGGAAAAGAGGCACACAAAGACAAACATAGACAGAAAGATGGACAGACACGGAAAAAGACAGACGCTTTAAAACCCTTAAAAAAAATAATACAAAATAAAATATATGATAAAAATACTTTATTTTAAACACATTGTACAACAGAAAATTCAAATCTATAAACTAAGTGAACAGAAGGCAAACAAAAATGGCCAATAGAAATAAATCAAGTATTTGTTCACAAATTGTCCTGGAGGTCACCTGTGTCGAGGTCACCTGTGAAGGAAAAGCCCTTCCATCTCCTTCAACTTTTTCTCTAAAGAGCCCAGCTGATCGTCCTTGTCTACTTTTCTCTCAAGTTCCTCACGCTTGGCAGTCTCAAGCTCCTGAGCCTTTTCTCTAAGGCTTTCTTGTTGGTGAAGCTCATTTTGAAGCTCAGCATCTTTCTGTGAAGCTGTAGTTGCCTCCTCTAATAACTTCTTCTGAGAGATACTACTTCAAAAACTGGAGGAGAAATGGGAGATGGTGAATGAGGAAAGAGACCACCTGTCAATTGAAGTTGCACTTACCAGAACGTGCAGAAGCAACATCTGTTTTAGAGGTAGAAAGCAACCAGTTAAAAGAAAACATGGCTACCCTAGAGAAGAAGTCATCAGAAAATCAGTTATCAGCTTCAGAAAAACGAGAGGAAGTGCTGGTTCTGTCAGCAGAGGTCACCTCTCTTAAAGAGCAGATCTGCCGTTACAGTGAAGATGAAGTACTGAAACGACAGGAGATGTCTGTCCTAGAGACCAAACACAACGGGGCGCTGGAAATCCTGACCTCTGTTCTGAACCAGCTGGCTGGCGTGACAACTACAGCTTCACAGAAAGATGCTGAGCTTCTCTTGCTTCAAAATGAGCTTCAACAACAAGAAAGCCTTAGAGAAAAGGCTCAGGAGCTTGAGACTGCCAAGCGTGAGGAACTTGAGAGAACAGTGAGTGAACTTCAAGCTAAAATCCAACAGGTCTCCACTCTTGCCTCTGAGAGAGATGCTCAAGTAATTTCTCTTCAAGAGGAGATGAAAGATCAAGAGTTGAGGGCCAAACAGTCTGAAGATGATCTCCGCAGAGAGCTAGAGGAGACGGTGCGCAACCTACAAGGAGAAACAAGGACGATCAGCTGGGCTCTTTAGATCAAAAGCTGAAGGAGATGGAAGGGCTTTTCCTTCGAAAGGAGAAAGATATCCTTGATCTGCATCAGGCAAAGGAGGATCTGGAGAAGAGGCTTGTTGATGAACAACAACTGGAGGAGAACCAGCAGAAATGGGAGATGGTGAATGAGGAAATAGACCACCTGTCAATTGTTTTTAATATTTTGTTCCTTCACAAGCTTCAGCTCGCGCTCAACAGAGTCGGGCTCGTTCCTCAGATTTCTGATTTCTTCATCTTTTAGGGAAATCTGCTCGGACCGTTCCAGAATGCGAGTTTGGAGGCTTTCGATTTTAGTCAAAACCTGACAAGAGACAAGACATTCATTTTTTTAAGTCATAGCATTTTATACAATAAACGCAATGAAGTGAGATTTACTCAGACTAGTAAAGAGCAAAAATTAAGATTAAAAAGTAAAATTTAAATTGAAGAGCAATCCATCTCACAAATGGACTTTAAAAAAAATGTACATCAATTATTATTTAATGGTTTATAGAACTAGATTTAAAAAATTGTGAGTTAAATGTTTTAAATGTTCATTCATTTTAAATGTAATAAAACAAATGAATGTCACTTAAATTTACAGTTAATTTTGTTTCATCAAATAAAACAGATTAAAACTTTGTTTTAAAATGTAAATTAAATAAACAAAACAAAATCAATAAAACCATTATATTTTACGATGACGCATTGCTGCCACAGACATATTTTTTCCCCTCAATTATGTCGTCATAACGAGATCTTATGCCGTTAAAACGACATATTTTCTCGTTTTATTGACATATCTCGTTTTAACGACATAATCTCATTTTAACCACATAAATATCTCGTTTTAATTACATAAATATCTCGTTATTGACATAATTGAGGGGAAATAATAATATGTATGTGGCAGCAATGCATCACCGTAGTATTTAACTAGATTTTAAAACGAGTTAAACAGTGTGAAAGGTACATAATTAACTGTTTTATTAAATTGATACTTAACTTTATTTAATGGGTTTTAAAAAAAATTATATAATCAAGAAAATTTTAAAACATGAATTAAAGTTTAAAAGTATCCAATTTAATAAAAAGAAAAATCGAATAAATAGACATTTAAAACGGCTTATTTGATTCATGTTTTAAAATGTAGTTGTTAAATAACAGAAAACAATTGTTTAACAGTTTAAAGCATTAATTAAACAGTTTAACTAAATGTTTTCGATTTGTCCATTTATGAACGGATTTTTTTCCATTTTTATGTCTGGACTATTAATTTGATAAACGACTCCTTTTATTTTTAAGCGTCACTCCTAGTGCTCCATACTCACCTCCATGATGGGTCCCAAAACCTCTCCTCTGTCCGGAGACTGAGCTTTCAGGAGTTCATCCTCCAGAACGGAGATCTTTCCCTGAAGGATCTGCTCTTGCTCACTCAGACACTCCTGAACGAGGAGAACAGGAGAAAGAAAACAATACAGATTAATACACACCAGTCAGGTTGAGTACAGAGAAAAGAAACACAACATGATTCATGCTGTACCCTGTGTGTGACGGCCTCGTTCAACTCAGCCAGTGACGACTCATGAGCCAACGTGAGTTTAGTAACGTCCTCCTCGGCTCTCGCCAGCTGAGCGAAGGCGTTGAGCACCTGATGAGTCCAGTGTGAGAAAGAAATTCATTTTAAACAGGTTTACGAGACAGAAAGGAAGGGGGGGGGGGGGGGGGGGGGAATAAAAGCGTCTCACCTGAGCAGTGAAAGTTTGGTTCGCCTCTGTTTGTCATGGCGTGTAAACATGTAAATTGCATGAGATAATATTAGGGCTGTGAAACGATTAATCGCATCCAAAATAAAAGTTTGTGTTCACATAATATATGTGTATAATTATTTTGTATATATAAATACACACGTGCATGTATAGATTTAAGAAATATTTGCATGTATATACTTCATACAAAAATGTTACATCCCTAACAGATAGGCCTACACTGGATAAATTAAACTCGATCTCTTTTGATACAAAACTAGTTTAGGCACACACACTTGAAAACAGCACTTGTAACATTAAAGATGAAACTCCAAATGTTAAATATGTTGGGTATTATAAAACATTTTACCTCCTTAAATGTGAAGCGAACTTCAGACACGCGCAGACAGATCAGATACAGGTTGGTGTGTCCCTGATGTTTATAGAATGCCAGAAAAAAATAATTTTAAAATAATCAGTAGTGTACAGGTGGGCAAAATTTTTTAATCAATCAATCAATCAATCAATCAATGAGAGATGTTTTACCGCATTTGTTACACCGAAACACTCGACCACTACTTAACAAAACTAATAAGGAAGCAGCAGGTCGTTCACTGCTCATTTAAATATCTGATGACGCATTACTCCCTTCTCTATGCTCATTGGCTATCATAAATTACGTAGCCAATGGAAACACTCCTTTTCCGAAACTGCACGTATTGTCGTAGTAATCAACTAAAGTTTATTTACTCATATTTAAATTTGAAATGAACAAAAAAATTATAAACCAGACAAAGTAAGGAAAATAAAGAAACCTCAATTTAATTGTGATAACCTCAAATTTGGGACAACTTGGTTTGAATATATTTTGAATTTCTAGCAATGTTAAACTTCTGTAGCCTACAACCCATTTATTAAAAGTTGCATAAAATGTTTCATGCATTTAAAAAAATGAACGAAAATACGAGAGATCTCAACGCACTGAAACAGAAGAAAACATGCAAACAGTAAAAAACAGCAGCAAATTAAGAGAACATCTTCATCAGTTTGACAACACACATGCAACCAAATACAAAAACACACTGCAAACGGCAAGAGACCTCAAAGTCCTGCAACAGAAGAAAACATGCAAACAAGAAAAACAGCAGCAAGTCAAGACACCAGTTTCACAACACACTGCTGCAAATACAACGCAAACAATAAATAATAATAATAATAATAAACACCACTGTCCAGTAGATATTTGCGTTGTTGGTCGGACATTTGGAGTGTGTTTCTGTATTTGGTTGTGTTTTAGCACATGTGATAAAGATGGTCTTATTTTACAGGGTTTTTTCTGTTTGCATCCGTTGTCTTCTGTTGCAGCGTGTTGAGCCCTCTCAGCCACCGTACTAAAAAGCAATAGAAACCAAGCAATACATTTAACTGATACAAACAGTAAAGCAAAAGTGTAAATGTGTCATGCATGCCACAAGTACAGTGAGCCACGTTAAGCGTTTTCTCATGACGGTTTTCTATGGGAAGAAAATGCTTAACGTGTTATTAATCGCGTTGCGTTGATATTCTGGACTCATCTTATTTTTTTATACATAGTATGGTTTATTAATATGATGTGTACTGACTCGGAGTTTGGTCTTTTAATATCGCCGTCTCAGTACATTAAGTGTTTTTAACGTTAAGCGTGTGAGAATGTCCCCCAATATCCGCACTCGCGCCCTTGTGCCCCTCGATGCGCGTTCTCGCTTAAGGCGTGCAAGACCGTAGGGTGTCCCGATCCTCTAGAGGAAAACCATAATGATGTGAACAGCTCATTTCTGCATAGTCTTTAAAAACGATTTATCCAACAAAAAAAAGAAACAGACAGACGGGCGGAAAAGAGGCACACAAAGACAAACATAGACAGAAAGATGGACAGACACGGAAAAAGACAGACGCTTTAAAACCCTTAAAAAAATAATACAAAATAAAATATATGATAAAAATACTTTATTTTAAACACATTGTACAACAGAAAATTCAAATCTATAAACTAAGTGAACAGAAGGCAAACAAAAATGGCCAATAGAAATAAATCAAGTATTTGTTCACAAATTGTCCTGGAGGTCACCTGTGTCGAGGTCACCTGTGTCGAGGTCACCTGTGAAGGAAAAGCCCTTCCATCTCCTTCAACTTTTTCTCTAAAGAGCCCAGCTGATCGTCCTTGTCTACTTTTCTCTCAAGTTCCTCACGCTTGGCAGTCTCAAGCTCCTGAGCCTTTTCTCTAAGGCTTTCTTGTTGGTGAAGCTCATTTTGAAGCTCAGCATCTTTCTGTGAAGCTGTAGTTGCCTCCTCTAATAACTTCTTCTGAGAGATACTACTTCAAAAACTGGAGGAGAAATGGGAGATGGTGAATGAGGAAAGAGACCACCTGTCAATTGAAGTTGCACTTACCAGAACGTGCAGAAGCAACATCTGTTTTAGAGGTAGAAAGCAACCAGTTAAAAGAAAACATGGCTACCCTAGAGAAGAAGTCATCAGAAAATCAGTTATCAGCTTCAGAAAAACGAGAGGAAGTGCTGGTTCTGTCAGCAGAGGTCACCTCTCTTAAAGAGCAGATCTGCCGTTACACTCTAAGAAGAAAGGTTCAAAAATGAACCTTTTGAGGTTCCTGGAAATTGCAACTGTGGGGGAACCTTAAGGTTCATTTTTGAACCTTTTGAAAAGGTTCTAATTGGAACCTTCCTTAAAGGTGCATTAATGAACCGCATGGGTTCCATTTTGAACCTTTTTAGACATGATTTCGGTATGTAGATATGTATGTTTGTAATTATATTATTATACTTTACTACTTTAATCCCATTTCACAACACAGACACAACCTATTATTCTTCTTGAAATATTTATTTAATATAGTCATGTACAAATTTTGAACACAAAGACAGAAAGTACAAATTAATTAAGACTTATTACAATTAATAGAATATTATATTTCATGAAAAAATTAAAACAGAATGCAATTGAATATTCACAATAAATATTAACCCATTTAATATATTTACATCATGTATTTACATCATGCATCAGTGTAAACGTGCTTGTTTTCTTGAACTGGCCCATCCAGAAAGAGATTATTGAGTCCTAAAGTCTAATTTTTGTGACAGGAAGTCTGGCTGCATCTTTCAGTTTCAATGTAACACACTCCAAAAAGGTCAGTGTCTTCTTGAGTCCTTTAGGATACTGGATCCCAAACACAAAATAAAACACACAGGACGAGACCCAATCCCATCAAGATGTCCTCGCTCTCTTCTGTGATTACCTGCCCATCCATAGTGAGCACAATGTGGAGAACCTTCCCTGCAGCCTTTAAAGGATACTCCACTTTTTTTGGAAATAGGCTCATTTTACAACTCCTCCAGAGTTAAACTGTTGAGTTTTACCTTTTTTGAATCCATTCAGCCGATCTCCGGTTCTGGCAGTAGCACTTTTAGCATAGCTTAGCATAAATCATTGAAGAGGACAAGACCATTAGCATTTCTTCAGAAAAAAATTACCAAAGTGGAGACAGAAGAGTTAAGTTTAAATAGGAAAAATATCGAAACACTTG
>NW_024121621.1:5489215-5504546 GCF_016745375.1 Pimephales promelas
ACGTCATGTCTGCCCAGCCAGAGACTGTTCACGTTCGTTCAGGGAGACTGTTCACGGATCAGGAGATGGCCATTCTCTGGGCCGCGGGGTTCACTGGCTGACTATTTGGAGCGTGCTCGGATCCAGGAGAGGCTTTTCAGACCTTTTGTGTCCGTGGTTCCTTAGCCGGAGCCAGTGTCTGCCTGTTCCTGAGCTGAAGCCAGTGTCTGCTGTTCCTGAGCCTGAGCCAGTGTCTGCTGTTCCTGAGCCGGAGCCAGTGTCTGCCTGTTCCTGAGCCGGAGCCAGTGTCTGCTGTTCCTGAGCCGGAGCCAGTGTCTGCTGTTCCTGAGCCGAGCCAGTGTCTGCTGTTCCTGAGCCGGAGCCAGTGTCTGCCTGTTCCTGAGCGGAGCCAGTGTCTGCTGTTCCTGAGCCGGAGCCAGTGTCTGCTGTTCCTGAGCCGGAGCCAGTGTCATCTGTTCCTGAGCTGGAGCCAGTGTCTGCCTGTTCCTGAGCTGGAGCCAGTGTCATCTGTTCCTGAGCTGGAGCCAGTGTCATCTGTTCCTGAGCTGGAGTCAGTGTCATCTGTTCCTGAGCTGGAGTCAGTGTCATCTGTTCCTGAGCCGGAGCCAGTGTCTGCCTGTTCCTGAGCCGGAGCCAGTGTCATCTGTTCCTGAGCTGGAGTCAGTGTCTGCTGTTCCTGAGCCTGAGCCAGTGTCTGCTGTTCCTGAGCCGGAGCCAGTGTCTGCTGTTTCCTGAGCCGGAGCCAGTGTCTGCCTGTTCCTGAGCCGGAGCCAGTGTGCTGTGTTCCTGAGCCGGAGCCAGTGTCTGCTGTTCCTGAGCCGGAGCCAGTGTCTGCTGTTCCTGAGCCGGAGCCAGTGTCTGCCTGTTCCTGAGCCGGAGCCAGTGTCTGCTGTTCCTGAGCCGGAGCCAGTGTCTGCTGTTCCTGAGCCGGAGCCAGTGTCATCTGTTCCTGAGCTGGAGCCAGTGTCTGCCTGTTCCTGAGCTGGAGCCAGTGTCATCTGTTCCTGAGCTGGAGCCAGTGTCATCTGTTCCTGAGCTGGAGTCAGTGTCATCTGTTCCTGAGCTGGAGTCAGTGTCATCTGTTCCTGAGCCGGAGCCAGTGTCTGCCTGTTCCTGAGCCGGAGCCAGTGTCATCTGTTCCTGAGCTGAGTCAGTGTCATCTGTTCCTGAGCTGGAGTCAGTGTCATCTGTTCCTGAGCTGGAGTCAGTGTCATCTGTTCCTGAGCTGGAGTCAGTGTCATCTGTTCCTGAGCTGGAGCCAGTGTCATCTGTTCCTGAGCCGGAGCCAGTGTCTGCCTGTTCCTGAGCCGGAGCCAGTGTCATCTGTTCCTGAGCCGGAGCCAGTGTCATCTGTTCCTGAGCTGGAGCCAGTGTCATCTGTTCCTGAGCCGGAGCCAGTGTCTGCCTGTTCCTGAGCCGGAGCCAGTGTCATCTGTTCCTGAGCCGGAGCCAGTGTCTGCCTGTTCCTGAGCCGGAGCCAGTGTCATCTGTTCCTGAGCTGGAGCCAGTGTCTCTGTTCCTGAGCCGGAGCCAGTGTCATCTGTTCCTGAGCTGGAGCCAGTGTCATCTGTTCCTGAGCTGGAGCCAGTGTCATCTGTTCCTGAGCTGGAGCCAGTGTCTGCCTGTTCCTGAGCCGGAGCCAGTGTCATCTGTTCCTGAGCTGGAGCCAGTGTCATCTGTTCCTGAGCTGGAGTCAGTGTCATCTGTTCCTGAGCTGGAGCCAGTGTCATCTGTTCCTGAGCTGGAGCCAGTGTCATCTGTTCCTGAGCTGGAGCCAGTGTCATCTGTTCCTGAGCTGGAGCCAGTGTCTCTGTTCCTGAGCCGAGCCAGTGTCATCTGTTCCTGAGCTGGAGCCAGTGTCATCTGTTCCTGAGCTGGAGTCAGTGTCATCTGTTCCTGAGCTGGAGCCAGTGTCATCTGTTCCTGAGCTGGAGCCAGTGTCATCTGTTCCTGAGCTGGAGCCAGTGTCATCTGTTCCTGAGCTGGAGCCAGTGTCTGCCTGTTCCTGAGCCGGAGCCAGTGTCATCTGTTCCTGAGCCGGAGCCAGTGTCATCTGTTCCTGAGCTGGAGCCAGTGTCATCTGTTCCTGAGCTGGAGTCAGTGTCATCTGTTCCTGAGCTGGAGCCAGTGTCTGCCTGTTCCTGAGCCGGAGCCAGTGTCATCTGTTCCTGAGCTGGAGCCAGTGTCATCTGTTCCTGAGCTGGAGCCAGTGTCATCTGTTCCTGAGCTGGAGCCAGTGTCATCTGTTCCTGAGCTGGAGCCAGTGTCATCTGTTCCTGAGCTGGAGCCAGTGTCATCTGTTCCTGAGCTGGAGCCAGTGTCATCTGTTCCTGAGCTGGAGCCAGTGTCATCTGTTCCTGAGCTGGAGCCAGTGTCATCTGTTCCTGAGCTGGAGCCAGTGTCATCTGTTCCTGAGCTGGAGCCAGTGTCATCTGTTCCTGAGCTGGAGTCAGTGTCATCTGTTCCTGAGCTGGAGCCAGTGTCATCTGTTCCTGAGCTGGAGCCAGTGTCATCTGTTCCTGAGCTGGAGCCAGTGTCATCTGTTCCTGAGCCGGAGCCAGTGTCATCTGTTCCTGAGCCGGAGCCAGTGTCATCTGTTCCTGAGCTGGAGCCAGTGTCATCTGTTCCTGAGCTGGAGCCAGTGTCATCTGTTCCTGAGCTGGAGCCAGTGTCTGCCTGTTCCTGAGCTGGAGCCAGTGTCATCTGTTCCTGAGCTGGAGCCAGTGTCATCTGTTCCTGAGCTGGAGCCAGTGTCATCTGTTCCTGAGCTGGAGCCAGTGTCATCTGTTCCTGAGCTGGAGTCAGTGTCATCTGTTCCTGAGCTGGAGCCAGTGTCATCTGTTCCTGAGCCGGAGCCAGTGTCATCTGTTCCTGAGCTGGAGCCAGTGTCATCTGTTCCTGAGCTGGAGCCAGTGTCATCTGTTCCTGAGCTGGAGCCAGTGTCATCTGTTCCTGAGCTGGAGCCAGTGTCATCTGTTCCTGAGCTGGAGCCAGTGTCATCTGTTCCTGAGCTGGAGCCAGTGTCATCTGTTCCTGAGCTGGAGCCAGTGTCATCTGTTCCTGAGCTGGAGCCAGTGTCATCTGTTCCTGAGCTGGAGCCAGTGTCATCTGTTCCTGAGCTGGAGCCAGTGTCATCTGTTCCTGAGCTGGAGCCTCATCTGTTCCTGAGCTGGAGCCAGTGTCATCTGTTCCTGAGCTGGAGCCAGTGTCATCTGTTCCTGAGCTGGAGCCAGTGTCATCTGTTCCTGAGCTGGAGCCAGTGTCATCTGTTCCTGAGCTGGAGCCAGTGTCATCTGTTCCTGAGCTGGAGCCAGTGTCATCTGTTCCTGAGCTGGAGCCAGTGTCATCTGTTCCTGAGCTGGAGCCAGTGTCATCTGTTCCTGAGCTGGAGCCAGTGTCATCTGTTCCTGAGCTGGAGCCAGTGTCATCTGTTCCTGAGCTGGAGCCAGTGTCTCTGTTCCTGAGCTGGAGCCAGTGTCATCTGTTCCTGAGCTGGAGCCAGTGTCATCTGTTCCTGAGCTGGAGCCAGTGTCATCTGTTCCTGAGCTGGAGTCAGTGTCATCTGTTCCTGAGCTGGAGCCAGTGTCATCTGTTCCTGAGCTGGAGTCAGTTCTGTTCCTGAGCTGGAGCCAGTGTCATCTGTTCCTGAGCTGGAGCCAGTGTCTCTGTTCCTGAGCTGGAGCCAGTGTCATCTGTTCCTGAGCTGGAGCCAGTGTCATCTGTTCCTGAGCTGGAGTCAGTGTCATCTGTTCCTGAGCTGGAGCCAGTGTCATCTGTTCCTGAGCTGGAGCCAGTGTCTCTGTTCCTGAGCTGGAGCCAGTGTCATCTGTTCCTGAGCTGGAGCCAGTGTCATCTGTTCCTGAGCTGGAGTCAGTGTCGTCTGTTCCTGAGCTGGAGCCAGTGTCATCTGTTCCTGAGCTGGAGCCAGTGTCATCTGTTCCTGAGCTGGAGCCAGTGTCATCTGTTCCTGAGCTGGAGTCAGTGTCATCTGTTCCTGAGCTGGAGCCAGTGTCATCTGTTCCTGAGCTGGAGTCAGTGTCATCTGTTCCTGAGCTGGAGTCAGTGTCATCTGTTCCTGAGCTGGAGCCAGTGTCATCTGTTCCTGAGCTGGAGTCAGTGTCATCTGTTCCTGAGCTGGAGCCAGTGTCATCTGTTCCTGAGCTGGAGTCAGTGTCATCTGTTCCTGAGCTGGAGTCAGTGTCATCTGTTCCTGAGCTGGAGCCAGTGTCATCTGTTCCTGAGCTGGAGCCAGTGTCATCTGTTCCTGAGCTGGAGCCAGTGTCATCTGTTCCTGAGCTGGAGTCAGTGTCATCTGTTCCTGAGCTGGAGCCAGTGTCATCTGTTCCTGAGCTGGAGTCAGTGTCTCTGTTCCTGAGCTGGAGTCAGTGTCATCTGTTCCTGAGCTGGAGTCAGTGTCATCTGTTCCTGAGCTGGAGCCAGTGTCATCTGTTCCTGAGCTGGAGCCAGTGTCATCTGTTCCTGAGCTGGAGTCAGTGTCATCTGTTCCTGAGCTGGAGCCAGTGTCATCTGTTCCTGAGCTGGAGTCAGTGTCATCTGTTCCTGAGCTGGAGCCAGTGTCTGCCTGTTCCTGAGCTGGAGCCAGTGTCATCTGTTCCTGAGCTGGAGCCAGTGTCTGCCTGTTCCTGAGCTGGAGCCAGTGTCATCTGTTCCTGAGCTGGAGTCAGTGTCATCTGTTCCTGAGCTGGAGCCAGTGTCATCTGTTCCTGAGCTGGAGTCAGTGTCGTCTGTTCCTGAGCTGGAGTCAGTGTCATCTGTTCCTGAGCTGGAGCCAGTGTCATCTGTTCCTGAGCTGGAGTCAGTGTCATCTGTTCCTGAGCTGGAGTCAGTGTCATCTGTTCCTGAGCTGGAGTCAGTGTCGTCTGTTCCTGAGCTGGAGTCAGTGTCATCTGTTCCTGAGCCGGAGCCAGTGTCATCTGTTCCTGAGCCGGAGTCAGTGTCATCTGTTCCTGAGCTGGAGCCAGTGTCATCTGTTCCTGAGCTGGAGTCAGTGTCATCTGTTCCTGAGCTGGAGTCAGTGTCGTCTGTTCCTGAGCTGGAGTCAGTGTCGTCTGTTCCTGAGCCGGAGCCAGTGGCGTCTAGGGCTTGGTATTGTCAAGGGCATCCCGATACGCATCACGATACATGGGTCATGATACGATAGATACCACGATACAATACAATACGATACATATTACGATATATTGCAATATTTATATTTTTTTTACCTCCTACAACCGGAAAAAAAGTACTGGAAGACAATACAGTACATTACAATTCATTGCACTCAGCTGTTCGCCATTATGATTGTCATGTTCTGTGTGTATAAATACCCTGCCTGTTTAGTGTTTGTTACGGAGTTATTGTATATTGTCCCCACATTTCCATTGTCTTTGAGCCTGTTTCTAGTATTTGTCTTATGTTTTTGGATTGGGTTTTTGGATTTTGACCTTTGTCTGGACTGGATTGTGAGTACGGATTATCCTAATAAATTTACTGCAATTGAATCTCTCTCTCCTGTGTGTGTGATCGTGACACACAGACCTAATTTCAACGCAAACAATAGGTTTTGTTGCTTTCCACAAACTATGCTGTCAAAAAAAAATTACATTTATTTTTAGCTAATGGCCAAAAGTATTTGAGCAGTTGTATGATGGGAGTTAAATTAATTTGTTTACTCATAAGGTTTGCCTTCAGATAAATGTGAGAAGATGGTTAATACTTGTGTCCTCTCTTCCCCAGGGCCATGCTCAGACCAGCACTCCTGGCATCTCAACACCCAAGATGGTGCTTAAAGGGATACTCCACTTTTTTTTGGTAATATGTTCATTTTACAACTCCCCCAGAGTTAAACTGTTGAGTTTTACCTTTTTTGAATCCATTCAGCCGATCTCCGGTTCTGGCGCTACCACTTTTAGCATAGCTTAGCATACATCATTGAAGTGCACCAGACCATTAGCATTTCTCCCCAAAAAATGACCAAAGTGTTTCGATATTTTTCCTATTTAAAACTTAACTCTTCTGTCTCCACTTTGGTAATTTTTTTCTGAGAAATGCTAATGGTCTTGTCCTCTTCAATGATTTATGCTAAGCTATGCTAAAAGTGCTACTGCCAGAACCGGAGATCGGCTGAATGGATTCAAAAAAGGTAAAACTCAACAGTTTAACTCTGGAGGAGTTGTAAAATGAGCCTATTTCCAAAAAAAGTGGAGTATCCCTTTAAAGGCTGCAGGGAAGGTTCTCCACATTGTGCTCACTATGGATGGGCAGGTAATCACAGAAGAGAGCGAGGACATCTTGATGGGATTGGGTCTCGTCCTGTGTGTTTTATTTTGTGTTTGGGATCCAGTATCCTAAAGGACTCAAGAAGACACTGACCTTTTGGAGTGTGTTACATTGAAACTGAAAGATGCAGCCAGACTTCCTGTCACAAAAATTAGACTTTAGGACTCAATAATCTCTTTCTGGATGGCCAGTTCAAGAAAACAAGCACGTTTACACTGATGCATGATGTAAATACATGATGTAAATATATTAAATGGGTTAATATTTATTGTGAATATTCAATTGCATTCTGTTTTAATTTTTTCATGAAATATAATATTCTATTAATTGTAATAAGTCTTAATTAATTTGTACTTTCTGTCTTGTGTTCAAATTTGTACATGACTATATTAAATAAATATTTCAAGAAGAATAATAGGTTGTGTCTGTGTTGTGAAATGGGATTAAAGTAGTAAAGTATAATAATAATAATTACAAACATACATATCTACATACCGAAATCATGTCTAAAAAGGTTCAAAATGGAACCCATGCGGTTCATTAATGCACCTTTAAGGGAAGGTTCCAATTAGAACCTTTTCAAAAAGGTTCAAAAATGAACCTTAAGGTTCCCCCACAGTTGCAATTTCCAGGAACCTCAAAAGGTTCATTTTTGAACCTTTCTTCTTCTTCGTTATAACGGCAGATCTGCTCTTTAAGAGAGGTGACCTCTGCTGACAGAACCAGCACTTCCTCTCGTTTTTCTGAAGCTGATAACTGATTTTCTGATGACTTCTTCTCTAGGGTAGCCATGTTTTCTTTTAACTGGTTGCTTTCTACCTCTAAAACAGATGTTGCTTCTGCACGTTCTGGTAAGTGCAACTTCAATTGACAGGTGGTCTCTTTCCTCATTCACCATCTCCCATTTCTCCTCCAGTTTTTGAAGTAGTATCTCTCAGAAGAAGTTATTAGAGGAGGCAACTACAGCTTCACAGAAAGATGCTGAGCTTCAAAATGAGCTTCACCAACAAGAAAGCCTTAGAGAAAAGGCTCAGGAGCTTGAGACTGCCAAGCGTGAGGAACTTGAGAGAAAAGTAGACAAGGACGATCAGCTGGGCTCTTTAGAGAAAAAGTTGAAGGAGATGGAAGGGCTTTTCCTTCACAGGTGACCTCGACACAGGTGACCTCCAGGACAATTTGTGAACAAATACTTGATTTATTTCTATTGGCCATTTTTGTTTGCCTTCTGTTCACTTAGTTTATAGATTTGAATTTTCTGTTGTACAATGTGTTTAAAATAAAGTATTTTTATCATATATTTTATTTTGTATTATTTTTTTTAAGGTTTTAAAGCGTCTGTCTTTTTCCGTGTCTGTCCATCTTTCTGTCTATGTTTGTCTTTGTGTGCCTCTTTTCCGCCCGTCTGTCTGTTTCTTTTTTTGTTGGATAAATCGTTTTTAAAGACTATGCAGAAATGAGCTGTTCACATCATTATGATTTTCCTCTAGAGGATCGGGACACCTACGGTCTTGCACGCCTTAAGCGAGAACGCGCATCGAGGGGCACAAGGGCGCGAGTGCGGATATTGGGGGACATTCTCACACGCTTAACGTTAAAAACACTTAATGTACTGAGACGGCGATATTAAAAGACCAAACTCCGAGTCAGTACACATCATATTAATAAACCATACTATGTATAAAAAAATAAGATGAGTCCAGAATATCAACGCAACGCGATTAATAACACGTTAAGCATTTTCTTCCCATAGAAAACCGTCATGAGAAAACGCTTAACGTGGCTCACTGTACTTGTGGCATGCATGACACATTTACACTTTTGCTTTACTGTTTGTATCAGTTAAATTTATTGCTTGGTTTCTATTGCTTTTTAGTACGGTGGCTGAGAGGGCTCAACACGCTGCAACAGAAGACAACGGATGCAAACAGAAAAAACCCTGTAAAATAAGACCATCTTTATCACATGTGCTAAAACACAACCAAATACAGAAACACACTCCAAATGTCCGACCAACAACGCAAATATCTACTGGACAGTGGTGTTTATTATTATTATTATTATTTATTGTTTGCGTTGTATTTGCAGCAGTGTGTTGTGAAACTGGTGTCTTGACTTGCTGCTGTTTTTCTTGTTTGCATGTTTTCTTCTGTTGCAGGACTTTGAGGTCTCTTGCCGTTTGCAGTGTGTTTTTGTATTTGGTTGCATGTGTGTTGTCAAACTGATGAAGATGTTCTCTTAATTTGCTGCTGTTTTTTACTGTTTGCATGTTTTCTTCTGTTTCAGTGCGTTGAGATCTCTCGTATTTTCGTTCATTTTTTTAAATGCATGAAACATTTTATGCAACTTTTAATAAATGGGTTGTAGGCTACAGAAGTTTAACATTGCTAGAAATTCAAAATATATTCAAACCAAGTTGTCCCAAATTTGAGGTTATCACAATTAAATTGAGGTTTCTTTATTTTCCTTACTTTGTCTGGTTTATAATTTTTTTGTTCATTTCAAATTTAAATATGAGTAAATAAACTTTAGTTGATTACTACGACAATACGTGCAGTTTCGGAAAAGGAGTGTTTCCATTGGCTACGTAATTTATGATAGCCAATGAGCATAGAGAAGGGAGTAATGCGTCATCAGATATTTAAATGAGCAGTGAACGACCTGCTGCTTCCTTATTAGTTTTGTTAAGTAGTGGTCGAGTGTTTCGGTGTAACAAATGCGGTAAAACATCTCTCATTGATTGATTGATTGATTGATTGATTGATTGATTGATTGATTAAAAAATTTTGCCCACCTGTACACTACTGATTATTTTAAAATTATTTTTTTCTGGCATTCTATAAACATCAGGGACACACCAACCTGTATCTGATCTGTCTGCGCGTGTCTGAATTCGCTTCACATTTAAGGAGGTAAAATGTTTTATAATACCCAACATATTTAACATTTGGAGTTTCATCTTTAATGTTACAAGTGCTGTTTTCAAGTGTGTGTGCCTAAACTAGTTTTGTATCAAAAGAGATCGAGTTTAATTTATCCAGTGTAGGCCTATCTGTTAGGGATGTAACATTTTTGTATGAAGTATATACATGCAAATATTTCTTAAATCTATACATGCACGTGTGTATTTATATATACAAAATAATTATACACATATATTATGTGAACACAAACTTTTATTTTGGATGCGATTAATCGTTTCACAGCCCTAATATTATCTCATGCAATTTACATGTTTACACGCCATGACAAACAGAGGCGAACCAAACTTTCACTGCTCAGGTGAGACGCTTTTTTTCCCCCCCCCCCCCCCTTCCTTTCTGTCTCGTAAACCTGTTTAAAATGAATTTCTTTCTCACACTGGACTCATCAGGTGCTCAACGCCTTCGCTCAGCTGGCGAGAGCCGAGGAGGACGTTACTAAACTCACGTTGGCTCATGAGTCGTCACTGGCTGAGTTGAACGAGGCCGTCACACACAGGGTACAGCATGAATCATGTTGTGTTTCTTTTCTCTGTACTCAACCTGACTGGTGTGTATTAATCTGTATTGTTTTCTTTCTCCTGTTCTCCTCGTTCAGGAGTGTCTGAGTGAGCAAGAGCAGATCCTTCAGGGAAAGATCTCCGTTCTGGAGGATGAACTCCTGAAAGCTCAGTCTCCGGACAGAGGAGAGGTTTTGGGACCCATCATGGAGGTGAGTATGGAGCACTAGGAGTGACGCTTAAAAATAAAAGGAGTCGTTTATCAAATTAATAGTCCAGACATAAAAATGGAAATAAATCCGTTCATAAATGGACAAATCGAAAACATTTAGTTAAACTGTTTAATTAATGCTTTAAACTGTTAAACAATTGTTTTCTGTTATTTAACAACTACATTTTAAAACATGAATCAAATAAGCCGTTTTAAATGTCTATTTATTCGATTTTTCTTTTTATTAAATTGGATACTTTTAAACTTTAATTCATGTTTTAAAATTTTCTTGATTATATAATTTTTTTTAAAACCCATTAAATAAAGTTAAGTATCAATTTAATAAAACAGTTAATTATGTACACTGTAAAAAATGTCAGTGAAATTAACTGTGTAATTCTGTAAAATCATGACAACAAAATTTTGTAAAAAGAAAAACAATGAAATTTTGTTAAATGTACAGTACTATTTTGAAAATAGTACAAATGCTGTTGTAAAATACTGAACCAAACAAAACTGTTGATTTTACAAGAATGTGTTAAAAAAATCATATTAATTTTACAGATGTATGCAATTTAAACAGCGAAAATGAAATTGATGCAATGAAAGCAATTTTTTTTTTTTAATTTACAGAACAATGTCATTTAGGGTGATATCAGGTAAAATGGGCCATTAGGTAAAATGGGCCATTTAAGGTTTGGGGGTCCCAGCTCCTCTAGAATTTAGAGCCAATGACTGCAACGGATTTCAAACTGTTGTCATAACTGTGCTTGACAAATAACAGGCGATAAGATTGGTTTATGGTTGCTATGGTGGGCGGGGGAATAATTCAAATCGAGACTACACCAGAAAGTAAGTAGCCTGGCATACCAAATTGCACTGAACTATTGTAAGGATGATACATCAATAAAAACAAACAAACATGCTCATAAAAAACTATGCATACTGTCTGTCTCGATGGCATTAATCAGAAATAATGTTGTTAGTTTGGTATATAAACATATTTTTTGTAAAAGTGATGTTTTTCTTGGCGGCCCAATTTACCTTAACCCACTAAGGTAAAATTGGCAACATGGTTTCAGCTAAAATGGGCCATCATCTTTGACACACACAGACACACACACACACATAGACACAGACTCAGACACACATAGACACAGACATAGACTCAGACACACAGACTGACACGCAGACACAGAAACTCAGACACACAGAGACTCAGACACAGACTCAGACACAGACTCAATTTCAATTTTCAAATTGAAATCAGACACAGACACACAGATACATACACACACACACACACACACACACACACATAGATTCAGACATACACACAGACACAGACTCAGACACAGTCAGACACAGACTCAGGCACACAGATACAGACACACACACAGACTCAGACATAGACACAGACTCAGACACACAGACTCAGACAGACACAGACTCAGACACACAGACTCAGACACAGACAGAAACTCAGACACAGACTCAGACATACAGACTCAGACACAGACAGAAACTCAGACTCAGACATAGACTCAGACAGACTCAGACACACAGACACATAGACTCAGACACACAGACTCAAACACACAGAAACTCAGACAAAAATACTCAGACTCAGACACACAGAGACTCAGACACAGACTCAGACACACAGACTCAGGCACACAGAGTCAGACACACAGATACAGAGACTCAGACACAGACTCAGACACACCAGACACATAGACTCAGACACACAGACTCAGACACACAGAGACTCAGACAGACACAGACTCAGACATACAGAGACTCAGACACACACAGACTCAGACTCATACACACAGACTCAGACACACAGACTCAGACATACAGACTCAGACACAGACACTCAGACTCATACACTCAGACTCAGACACTCAGACTCAGACACACAGACTCAGACAGACACACAGACTCAGACTCATACACTCAGACTCAGACACTCAGACTCAGACATACAGACTCAGACACAGACACTCAGACTCATACACTCAGACTCATACACTCAGACTCAGACACACAGACTCAGACACACAGAAACTCAGACACACAGACACAGATACTCAGACGCACAGACTCAGACGCACAGACTCAGACACACATAGACTCAGACACTCAGACACACAGACTCAGACACACAGAGTCAGACACACAGAAACAGAGACTCAGACACAGACTCAGACACACCAGACACACAGACTCAGACACACAGACTCAGACACACAGACACACAGAGACTCAGACAGACACAGACTCAGACATACAGAGACTCAGACACACAGACTCAGACTCATACACACAGACTCAGACATACAGACTCAGACTCAGACACACAAACTCAGACACACAGACTCAGATTCATACACTCAGACTCAGACACACAGACTCAGACAGACACACAGACACAGACTCAGACACACAGACAGATACAGACACGCACACACAGACAGACACACACACACACACACACACACACACACACTTTTGTTTTTAAATGGCACTTATGAAATATGTTTGTTTAATTTGGCTGTAGGCTATAAGAAATTGTGTTTAAATACTGGCCCATTTTACCTGAACAGCTGGCCCCTGAAACGGCTCATGCAAAAAAAAGTCGGCACATCTGATGTTTCAAGAACTGTGGGGCCTAAATAATTTTATTTTATTACAAAATTTCAACACAAATGTATCAAAACAGTCATAATTAGTCATGAAAACACATGGATAAGGCATATGGTATTATTGTCCCAAACAATTTACCAAAAAGTGGTCCAATTTAGCTGATATCACCCTAGTAATAGGCTAATTATATTTTAATGATATAAAATGTACTTTCCCCATAGCTACATGAGATAAGATGTTAAGATGATAACGTGATAAGATGTTCTGCTTTAGAATGTCGAGCAATAGATTTCATATTATCGCGGGATCAGCTGTTTTGATGAACTTCACGAGAGTTCGCACACCATTCTGCCAGCGAGTGCGGAGTTTTGCATGACCACAAATATGGTAAGTGAACGGTTTTCTACAAACTTGAAAAACATTACTTTTAAGATAATTAACTTATGTTATGAAATATATATTGCCTGGGACTGGGTTTCATGTTAAACGCACAATTCTTTCAGTTTGTTTCTTTCATGCTGAGTAACGTAACTAAAAAGAGCGATTTTCTTAAAAAAAAAGAACAGTAACTTTAACTGTAGCCTACGAGTATATGTTTTGACTGGAGCTATTTCCATCCTAATAATAATGCTGTCGAACTGTTGGATAAGTTAATTAGGCTGTAAGTTAGACTGTGGGTTTCATGTTCAGCTCAACTTTTTCAGTATGTTTATTTCATGCTGATCACTCGAGTAAGTTAACTAGGATAAAAAAATAGTTATTTTATTTGTTTGCTCAAAAAATGACTAACGTTAACTGTCGTTTTTGCAGCAAAGCAGATTTCTGATTAACATCACGGGATCAGCCATTTTGAAAAACTTCTCAAGTGAGAGTGAGAGAGATCGCCCGCCATTTCTGCCAGTGCTGAGTTGTGCATGACATGTCAAATTGCGATTGCACTGGTAAGTGAACAAACAGTTCGTTTTTATCAAAAAAGCAAAACAGTATTTGTACATAATGTGACTCGGGTTATTTTGACAATAATTATGCTGCCGAATTTGGGGTTAATCAGGCTCAGTTTCTTTCATGCTGAGTAACGTAACTAAAAAGAGCGATTTTCTTCTTCTTCAAAAAAGAACAGTAACGTTAACTGTAGCCTACGAGTACATGTTTTGACTGGAGCTATTTCCATCCTAATAATAATGCTGTCGAACTGTTGGATAAGTTAATTAGGCTGTAAGTTAGACTGGGTTTCATGTTCAGCTCAACTTTTTCAGTATGTTTATTTCATGCTGATCACTCGAGTAAGTTAACTAGGATAAAAAAAAGTTGTTTTATTAGTTTGCTCAAAAAATGACTAACGTTAACAGTCGTTTTAGCAGCAAAGCAGATTTCTGATTAACATCACGGGATCAGCCATTTTGAAAAACTTCTCAAGTGAGAGTGAAAGAGATCGCCCGCCATTTCTGCCAGTGCTGAGTTGTGCATGACATGTCAAATTGCGATTGGACTGGTAAGTGAACAAACAGTTCGTTTTTATCAAAAAAGCAAAACAGTATTTGTACATAATGTGACTCGGGTTATTTTGACAATAAGCTGCCGAATTTGGGGTTAATCAGGCTCAGTTTCTTTCATGCTGAGTAACGTAACTAAAAAGAGCGATTTTCTTAAAAAAAAAAGAACAGTAACGTTAACTGTAGCCTACGAGTACATGTTTTGACTGGAGCTATTTCCATCCTAATAATAATGCTGTCGAACTGTTGGATAAGTTAATTAGGCTGTAAGTTAGACTGTGGGTTTCATGCTCAGCTCAACTTTTTCAGTATGTTTATTTCATGCTGATCACTCGAGTAAGTTAACTAGGATAAACAAGTTATTTTATTAGTTTGCTCAAAAAATGACTAACGTTAACTGTCGTTTTTGCAGCAAAGCAGATTTCTGATTAACATCACGGGATCAGCCATTTTGAAAAACTTCTCAAGTGAGAGTGAGAGAGATCGCCCGCCATTTCTGCCAGTGCTGAGTTGTGCATGACATGTCAAATTGCGATTGCCCTGGTAAGTGAACAAACAATTTGTTTTTATCAAAAAAGCAAAACAGTATTTGTACATAATGTGACTGGGGTTATTTTGACAATAATGATGCTGACGAATTTGGGGTTAATCAGGCTCAGTTTCTTTCATGCTGAGTAAGTAACGTTCGGATTTAAAACTTTTTTTATTAGTTTGTTAAAAAATGATTAACTGTAGTTTTTGCAGCAAAACACTAGAGACATTGAGGGGTTATGTGCTGCATTGTAGAGTTCATAGGAACGAGCCCCGTTGTCTCTTCAAATGTGCTGTTGCTGACTGCAAACGGACATTTTGTACTTATGCAGCTTTTAAAGCTCATTTTTATCGGGTTCACAATGAGTCTGAAACCTCGGTTACTGCTGGGGCATTTGTTGCAGATTTTAAATGTACCATTTCACTGTGTGATAGAAAATTCCACACAGTTAAAGAACTTACATGTCACTTAAAAGAGCATATAGTGGAGGGGCGACCTGTGGCATGTCCAGTAACAGGTTGTAAAAATACATTCACTGTGAAATCATCATTTACTGCTCATATGTCCAGGAAGCATAGAGGATGTTCTGTTGATAGCATAAGTGACATTTACAGGGAAACTATTCTTGCTCAGTCATCTACTGCCATTGCATGTGAAGATGCTTCCCAGGTCTTTAATGATGAAAC
>NW_024121622.1:0-24244 GCF_016745375.1 Pimephales promelas
GCGCTGTCGACGCCGCCCTGCCACACCCGATGACCAGCTTCAGCCCGGCCTGAATGGCCATGGGTTCTGACCCCGTGTTGCAAAGTTAAAGAGTTTTTAGAGGATGTTAAGGCCCCCGAAAATGCCAGAGAAGTCGCACACACAGAAATAAAGGGGTTAAAATTAACCTGACAGGTGCCCCTCCTCTCACACACAGAGAGACACTGAGAGACTGGCAAAATTCTAAGATTTTCTCTAACATTCAAACAAAGATATCTGACTTTCTGTGGGCCTAGCTAATGAGTGTCAATTAGAAAGTTGTCCGGCTCGAGGAGTACAATATACATACCGATTTTTGTAACTCTAGTTAAAACTAACAACCCCACTTTTGTCAAAAGGTGGTGCTACTGAGCCCTCACACCACACCCGTTTCTGAAACTTTGCACATGTCTACTGGCTATAAATGTGATGTGTCTGTCGAGTTTCATGCGATTTTGAAGCATGCTAAGGTCTCAAAAGCATCCTAAAAGAATGGTAAAGTTTGATGCGTTGCCACGGCAACAGTTTAAAGATATCAAGAATCCATTCACAGGTCTACATCTGCCGTATATTTACATTATACAGATTAAGTTGAAGCAAATCGGGTAAAATTAAAAGGGTGATTTCAAAGCATTTTGAAAGTGACACACTTCCTGCTGCCAGTTGGTGGCGCTATAACTTTGACTCACAATAGTCACATCCATGTGATCGTCCTCTTACAGCGAACAACACTGCTGAAGTTTCATCAAGATCAGTTAATGTATGCTGAAGTTATAACACACTTCCTGTTTCACGTTTCTCGCCATAATTTCGTTTCCTCGCCACGGCCAAACCGTTCGAGATATCAAAAATCCCCTCGCAAACTTTCATCCTCAATGCCTTGACTTCATGCTGACCGAGTTTCGTGCCGTGTGTTTGATTCTCTAGGAGGAGTATTGCACATTCCATTGCGAGCGTTTTACAAACAAACCTCAATAGCCGACTTCCTGTTGGGCTGGGGTAAAAAGTAGAGTGTGAGGTATATATGAACGATGAGATCAACATGTGTACCGAGTTTCATATTATTACATGCAAGCGTGTTTGAGTTATGACCAAGTGTTCGGACCCCATTCCAGGGGGCGCTGTCTAGCCCCCCTGCCACACCCAGGTACCATCTTCAGCCCGGCTCTGATGCTGTGGGATCTGACCTGTGTTGCAAAGTTTCAAGAGTTTTCAAACCCGTTAAGGGCCCCAAAAAGCCGCTAAGAGTCTCAAATCATCAAAAAAAAAAGAATTTAAGTTTGATGCGTTGCCACGGCAACAGTATCAAAGATATCAAGAATCCATTCACAGGTCTTCATCTGCTATGTATTTTACATTATACAGATGAAGTTTGAAGCAAATCGGGTAAAAATAAAAGGGTGATTTCAAAGCATTTTGAAAGTGACACACTTCCTGCTGCCAGTTGGTGGCGCTATAACTTTGACTCACAATAGTCACATCCATGTGATCGTCCTCTTACAGCGAACACACTGCTGAAGTTTCATCAAGATCAGTTAATGTATGCTGAAGTTATAACACACTTCCTGTTTCACGTTTCTCGCCATAATTTCGTTTCCTCGCCACGGCCAAACCGTTCGAGATATCAAAAATCCCCTCGCAAACTTTCATCCTCAATGTCTTGACTTCACGCTGACCGAGTTTCGTGCCGTGTGTTTCAAAGCTCTAGGAGGAGTATTTCAAATTCCATTGCGAGTGTTTTATGAACAACCCTAATAGCCGACTTCCTGTTGGGCTGGGGTAAAAAGTAAAAGCGCGAGGTATATATGAACGATGAGATCAACATGTGTACCGAGTTTCATATTATTACATGCAAGCGTGTTTGAGTTATGGACCAAGTTTTCGGACCCCGTTCCAGGGGGCGCTGTCTAGCCCCCTGCCACGCCCGGGTACCATCTTCAGCCCGGCCCTGATGGCCGCGGGTTCTGACCCGTGTGCAAAGTTTCAAGAGTTTTTGAGCATGTTAAGGGCCCCAAAAGTGCCAAATAGTCGTTATAAAATAATAATATAAAATAAATATAGCTGCGAGCAGCGATGGCGGGCCCAAGCCGGTGGCACCGCAACCCCGGTTCCTTTAGTTACCTAAATGCACCCGGGTGGCGGTGCCGAAGGCTTTGGCCCTTTTATGATTAAATGTTAAAACGGCTTGCCATACTCTGTCATTTCGACTAGTCACAATTATGTTACAGATATCTTAAATGATAATACAAACTATCCAAAATGTAATTACGAATAGACAGAAAGACGTTGTTGATATCTACAATGTTAATTCCGGACAGGCAAACTTAGCTTTTAAATGTTAAAAGGGCTTGCCATACAGGGACGTAGGCTCAGAGAGAGGCTCACCATATTCAAACCAAAATATCTGACTTCCTCTTGGTCCGAGCTAATGACTATGTATTAGAAAGTTGTCCGGCTTGAGGAGTACAATGTATATAGCGATTTTTGTAACTGTAGATAAAACTAACAACCCCACTTTTGTCAAAAGGTGGCGCTATTTAGTCCTTGCACATATGCCCGTTTCTGAAACTTTGCACATGTCTACTGGCTAATAAATGTGATGTATCTGTTGAGTTTCAAGCAATTTCAATTTCAATTTCAATTTGACTGTTGAAAAGAAGTGCGCCGATTAGATACTCAGGATCGGTATCGGCTCTGACACTGCCATCTTTGACGAGGCTGATTCAAATTCTATATTGTGCATATATACTATTCTATGTTAGGCACAAAGGCACAAAAACTTTCTAAAGTACCATAAAGTTTTTGTGTACTGTATTATTAGTGTTCTGAAGCTATTATGTGATATAGAAATTAATATTTAAGTCATTAAATTCAAGAACACAAACTTTTCCCTCTCTGCGCCTGTCAGTCATTCTCCATTCAGCATTCAAACAGCACGTCACATTCGGTTACAGTCAATGATGAAACGATCTTCAAGATGATTGAATGTTAATCCTATTATACTGGATCTTTAAGATAAAGGTCTAAAGGTCTATATTTTCGAATGAAGAAACTTTTTCTTGCTGGACTTTATTGCTGTAACTTAATCGTGTTACTTTCTACCGGGTGTCGGACGCTGTCGGTTAGATCACAACACTAGAGTCAGAGCACTATAATTGTTCTTCACGCACACAGTAACTGAAATTTAAAACCTTTAAAAGAAAAGGCTCAATAAACTATTGCATAGATAGATAATGTATAATACACTGTTCATAAATATGTATTTCCTTTGTGCTTTGAACTTTTCAATACGGACTCACTGCGCTGTAACTTCATGTGGCTTCAAGCACATCATTCTCCGCTCGGGATGCACATAAGTGCTTTGTGCTGCACCGTATTGGAGCCGTAATATCATAATGCAGTGACGTAATGACAGATTATTAATTGCCTTTCAATTATATGTTGCTGCGTCATTAAACATCTGTCCTATGCATTTCAAACATTTATAGCAGCCATGGCTATATTTTTTTTATGATTTTTGTTATCTTGTTTTTCATGAATGTATTTTTCAAAAATAAGAGCAATGTGTATTATCTATTATTAATATGGTTTATAATAGCATTTTTGTCATAGATTATGACAAAGTAATCATATGATCCACCAGCGAGGAACCAGCAGAACAGAGTGAACATTCTTTCTGTTTAGTTCAATCCTACTTAATAGGAATTTATTTAAAATGCTCGCTCTACTCCACACCATTAATGTCTTGTGCGGACATCCGTATTTCGACTTTCGGTTTTAAGTAAGCGATTTAAAAGCTCCCAAGTCCCAGCGGAGTCACACGTTGATTAACCGGTGGGAATATACACAATAGGCCTACCTGATATTGAACACAAGAGGGCAGTATAGCACTACGTATGACTCAGATTATTATTTTTTTATGAATTTTACAACAATTCTGGCTGTTTTTGAACGTAAACATAATTCTTAAATGAAAAAAAGGAAAAATTGGGGAAGTTATAATATTTGTATAATTTAATTTAGAAACAAATGATGTATAATTACATTTTTAGAAGATATGAGGCTTTTAGTGTTTACTTTTTTGACATTACTTTAATCTTTTGCCATAGTTGCACATGTCTACTGGCTAATAAATGTGATGTATCTGTTGAGTTTCAAGCAATTTCAAGCATGCTAAGAGTCCCAAAAGCATCAAAAAAGAATGTTAAAGTTTGATTCGTTGCCACGGCAACAGTATCAAAGATATCAAAAATTCATTCACAGGTCTACATCTGCCGTGTATTTACATTATACAGATGAAGTTTGAAGCAAATCGGTTAAAAATAAGAGAGTGGTTTCAAAGCATTTTGAAAGTGACACACTTCCTGCTGCCAGTTGGTGGCGCTATAATTTTGACTCACAATAGTCACATCCATGTGATCGGTCTCTTACAGCGAAAACACTGCTGAAGTTTCATCAAGATCAGTTAATGTATGCTGAAGTTATAACACACATCCTGTTTCATGTTTCTCGCCATAATTTCGTTTCCTCGCCACGGCCAAACCGTTCGAGATATAAAAAATCCCTTGGCACCTTTTCATCCTTAATGTCTTGACTTCACGCTGATCGAGTTTTGTCGAATTTGGTTCAGTGCTCTAGGAGCAATACTTTAAATTCCATTGCATGTGTTTTAAACACAACCCTAAATAGCCGTCTTCCTGTTGGGCTGGGGTAAAAAGTAAGAGTGTGAAGTAGGCTATATATGAAACGATGAGATCTATATGTGTACCAAGTTTCATATTATTACATGCAAGTGTGTTTGATTTATGGACCAAATTTTCAGACCAAGTTTATTGACCAAGTTAATCTGATTAATAAACTAATTATATAAAACTATTGTCAATGCACTACAATTAAACTAGTTATATGTCTTTACTTATAAAAAATAAAAATAAAAACTTATTTAAAAAATACCAGGCTTGAGAAATGTATTTTCTTTATGCAGGTCATACACACAGCAGTGAAATGGTTAAGCCCCCTCCCCCTGCACACTCACACACACACAGACAGCCAGCCAGCCAGCCAGCCAGCACAGAGACATGTAGGCTCAGAGTGACCATATTCAAACAAAATATCTGAGTTTCTGTGGGTCCTAGCTAATAAGTGTAAATTAGAAAGTTGTCCGGCTCGAGGAGTACAATATACATACCAATTTTTGTAACTCTAGTTAAAACTAACAACCCCACTTTTGTCAAAAGGTGGCGCTACTGAGCCCTCACCACGCCCGTTTCTGAAACTTTGCACATGTCTACTGGCTAATAAATGTGATGTGTCTGTCGAGTTTCATGCATTTTGAAGCATGCTAAGGGTCTCAAAAGCATCCTAAAAGCATCCTAAAAGAAGGGTAAAGTTTGATGCGTCGCCACGGCAACAGTTTCAAAGATATCAAGAATCCATTCACAGGTCTACATCTGCCGTATGTTTACATTATACATATGAAGTTTGAAGCAAATCGGGTAAAAATAAAAGGGTGATATCAAAGCATTTTGAAAGTGACACACTTCCTGCTGCCAGTTGGTGGCGCTATAACTTTGACTCACAATAGTCACATCCATGTGATCGTCCTCTTACAGCGAACACACTGCTGAAGTTTCATCAAGATCAGTTAATGTATGCTGAAGTTATAACACACTTCCTGTTTCACGTTTCTCGCCATGATTTCGTTTCCTCGCCACGGACAAACCGTTCGAGATATCAAAAATCCCCTCGCAAACTTTCATCCTCAATGTCTTGACTTCACGCTGACCGAGTTTCGTCGAATTTGGATCAAAGCTCTAGGAGGAGTATTTGACATTCCATTGCGAGCGTTTTACAAACAAACCTCAATAGCCGACTTCCTGTTGGGCTGGGGTAAAAAGTAAGAGCGCGAGGTATAGATGAAACGATGAGATCAACATGTGTACCGAGTTTCATATTATTACATACAAGCGTGTTTGAGTTATGGACCAAGTGTTCGGACCCCGTTCCAGGGGGCGCTGACGAGCCGCCCTGCCACGCCCGGGTACCATCTTCAGCCCGGCTCTGATGGCCGCGGGTTCTGACCCGTGTGCAAAGTTTCAAGAGTTTTCGAGCACGTTAAGGGCCCCAAAAGTGCCCAAAAGGTAGTAAAAATAAAAAATAATAATAATAATAAGGAAACAATATAGCTTGCAAGAGCAGGCGCGGCGGCCCAAGCTGCGGCGATGGGGCAAGCCGGTGGCAACCGCCCCGGTTCCTTTAGTTACCTAAAGGCACCCGGGTGGCGGTGCCGAAGGCTTTGGCCCTTTTATGATTAAATGTTAAAACGGCTTGCCATACTCTGTCATTTCGACTAGTCACAATTATGTTACAGATATCTTAAATGATAATACAAACTATCCAAAATGTAATTACGAATAGACAGAAAGACGTTGTTGATATCTACAATGTTAATTCCGGACAGGCAAACTTAGCTTTTAAATGTTAAAAGGGCTTGCCATACAGGGACGTAGGCTCAGAGAGAGGCTCACCATATTCAAACCAAAATATCTGACTTCCTCTTGGTCCGAGCTAATGACTATGTATTAGAAAGTTGTCCGGCTTGAGGAGTACAATGTATATACCGATTTTTGTAACTGTAGATAAAACTAACAACCCCACTTTTGTCAAAAGGTGGCGCTATTTAGTCCTTGCACATTGCCCGTTTCTGAAACTTTGCACATGTCTACTGGCTAATAAATGTGATGTATCTGTTGAGTTTCAAGCAATTTCAATTTCAATTTGACTGTTGAAAAGAAGTGCGCCGATTAGATACTCAGGATCGGTATCGGCTCTGACACTGCCATCTTTGACGAGGCTGATTCAAATTCTATATTGTGCATATACTATTCTGTTAGGCACAAAGGCACAAAAACTTTCTAAAGTACCATAAAGTTTTTGTGTACTGTATTATTAGTGTTCTGAAGCTATTATGTGATATAGAAATTAATATTTAAGTCATTAAATTCAAGAACACAAACTTTTCCCTCTCTGCGCCTGTCAGTCATTCTCCATTCAGCATTCAAACAGCACGTCACATTCGGTTACAGTCAATGATGAAACGATCTTCAATGATTCAATGTTAATCCTATTATACTGGATCTTTAAGATAAAGGTCTAAAGGTCTATATTTTCGAATGAAGAAACTTTTTCTTGCTGGACTTTATTGCTGTAACTTAATCGTGTTACTTTCTACCGGGTGTCGGACGCTGTCGGTTAGATCACAACACTAGAGTCAGAGCACTATAATTGTTCTTCACGCACACAGTAACTGAAATTTAAAACCTTTAAAAGAAAAGGCTCAATAAACTATTGCATAGATAGATAATGTATAATACACTGTTCATAAATATGTATTTCCTTTGTGCTTTGAACTTTTCAATACGGACTCAATGCGCTGTAACTTCATGTGGCTTCAAGCACATCATTCTCCGCTCGGGATGCACATAAGTGCTTTGTGCTGCACCGTATTGGAGCCGTAATATCATAATGCAGTGACGTAATGACAGATTATTAATTGCCTTTCAATTATATGTTGCTTTATAGCAGCCATGGCTATATTTTTTTTTATGATTTTTGTTATCTTGTTTTTCATGAATGTATTTTTCAAAAATAAGAGCAATGTGTATTATCTATTATTAATATGGTTTATAATAGCATTTTTGTCATAGATTATGACAAAGTAATCATATGATCCACCAGCGAGGAACCAGCAGAACAGAGTGAACATTCTTTCTGTTTAGTTCAATCCTACTTAATAGGAATTTATTTAAAATGCTCGCTCTACTCCACACCATTAATGTCTTGTGCGGACATCCGTATTTTGACTTTCGGTTTTAAGTAAGCGATTTAAAAGCTCCCAAGTCCCAGCGGAGTCACACGTTGATTAACCGGTGGGAATATACACAATAGGCCTACCTGATATTGAACACAAGAGGGCAGTATAGCACTACGTATGACTCAGATTATTATTTTTTTATGAATTTTACAACAATTCTGGCTGTTTTTGAACGTAAACACAATTCTTAAATGAAAAAAAAGGAAAAATTGGGGAAGTTATAATATTTGTATAATTTAATTTAGAAACAAATGATGTATAATTACATTTTTAGAAGATATGAGGCTTTTAGTGTTTACTTTTTTGACATTACTTTAATCTTTTGCCATAGTTGCACATGTCTATTGGCTAATAAATGTGATGTATCTGTTGAGTTTCAAGCAATTTCAAGCATGCTAAGAGTCCCAAAAGCATCAAAAAATAATGTTAAAGTTTGTTTCGTTGCCACGGCAACAGTATCAAAGATATCAAAAATTCATTCACAGGTCTACATCTGCCGTGTATTTACATTATACAGATGAAGTTTGAAGCAAATCGGTTAAAAATAAGAGAGTGATTTCAAAGCATTTTGAAAGTGACACACTTCCTGCTGCCAGTTGGTGGCGCTATAACTTTGACTCACAATAGTCACATCCATGTGATCGGTCTCTTACAGCGAAAACACTGCTGAAGTTTCATCAAGATCAGTTAATGTATGCTGAAGTTATAACACACATCCTGTTCCATGTTTCTCGCCATAATTTCGTTTCCTCGCCACGGCCAAACCGTTCGAGATATCAAAAATCCCGTGGCACTTTTTCATCCTTAATGTCTTGACTTCACGCTGATCGAGTTTCGTCGAATTTGGTTCAGTGCTCTAGGAGCAATAATTTAAATTACATTGCATGTGTTTTAAACACAACCCTAAATAGCCAACTTCCTGTTGGGCTGGGGTAAAAAGTAAGAGTGTGAAGTATATATGAAACGATGAGATCTATATGTGTACCAAGTTTCATATTATTACATGCAAGTGTGTTTGATTTATGGACCAAATTTTCAGACCAAGTTTATTGACCAAGTTAATCTGATTAATAAACTAATTATATAAAACTATTGTCAATTCACTACAATTAAACTAGTTATATGCCTTTACTTATAAAAAATAAAAATAAAAACTTATTTAAAAAATACCAGGCTTGAGAAATGTATTTTCTTTATGCAGGTCATACACACAGCAGTGAAATGGTTAAGCCCCCTCCCCCTGCACACACACACACACACAGACAGCCAGCCAGCCAGCCAAAGACACAGAGACACAGAGACATGTAGGCTCAGAGTGGCCATATTCAAACAAAAATATCTGACTTTCTGTGGGTCCTAGCTAATAAGTGTCAATTAGAAAGTTGTCCGGCTCGAGGAGTACAATATACATACCAATTTTTGTAACTCTAGTTAAAACTAACCACCCCACTTTTGTCAAAAGGTGGCGCTACTGAGCCCTCACCACGCCCGTTTCTGAAACTTTGCACATGTCTACTGGCTAATAAATGTGATGTGTCTGTCGAGTTTCATGCAATTTGAAGCATGCTAAGGGTCTCAAAAGCATCCTAAAAGCATCCTAAAAGAAGGGTAAAGTTTGATGCGTCGCCACGGCAACAGTTTCAAAGATATCAAGAATCCATTCACAGGTCTACATCTGCCGTATGTTTACATTATACATATGAAGTTTGAAGCAAATCGGGTAAAAATAAAAGGGTGATATCTAAGCATTTTGAAAGTGACACACTTCCTGCTGCCAGTTGGTGGCGCTATAACTTTGACTCACAATAGTCACATCCATGTGATCGTCCTCTTACAGCGAACACACTGCTGAAGTTTCATCAAGATCAGTTAATGTATGCTGAAGTTATAACACACTTCCTGTTTCACGTTTCTCGCCATGATTTCGTTTCCTCGCCACGGACAAACCGTTCGAGATATCAAAAATCCCCTCGCAAACTTTCATCCTCAATGTCTTGACTTCACGCTGACCGAGTTTCGTCGAATGTGGATCAAAGCTCTAGGAGGAGTATTTGACATTCCATTGCGAGCGTTTTACAAACAAACCTCAATAGCCAAATTCCTGTTGGGCTGGGGTAAAAAGTAAGAGCGCGAGGTATAGATGAAACGATGAGATCAACATGTGTACCGAGTTTCATATTATTACATACAAGCGTGTTTGAGTTATGGACCAAGTGTTCGGACCCCGTTCCAGGGGGCGCTGACGAGCTGCCCTGCCACGCCCGGGTACCATCTTCAGCCCGGCTCTGATGGCCGCGGGTTCTGACCCGTGTGCAAAGTTTCAAGAGTTTTCGAGCACGTTAAGGGCCCCAAAAGTGCCCAAAAGGTAGCAAAATAATAATAATACTAAAGAAGAATAATAATCCCAAGGAAAACAATAGGGCCTTCGCCCTTTCAGGGCTTGGGCCCTAATAATCCTAAGGAAAACAATAGGGCCTTCGCCCTTTCAGGGCTTGGGCCCTAAAAATACTTGAACAATCCAGATTGAATTGACTTTTTCAGACTTAATTTGATAAAAGCATCCTATAATGTATATATGAAGAGTTCAGATGCAAAAGCCTCTAAATGCCATTTGAAATTTTCTTCTAAAATGACCATTTTTATCAAGCTTGTATATTTAAGTTCAGTGATTTCACTTAAATGGCAATTAATAGGTAATCTTCATTGCCATTTAAGTGAAATTACTGAAGTTAAATATACAAGCTTGATAAAAATGATCATTTTAGAAGAAAATTTCAAATGGCACTTAGAGGCTTTTGCATCTGAACTCTTCATATATATATATATAACATAAGTAAATAATATAGTAGTATATAAGAACAACTAAACAAGAAAAGGTTGTGTGGTTTAGGATTGAAAGAGAAAACGATAATAGAGTGATAAAGAAAAAATGATTCAGTGTTTTTTATCCGACGCTGAGCTCCCCTGCAATCCTGTCATCCAGATAGCCAGTGTATTGTGTGGGAAATGGAAGAAGAAACAAAAGGAAAGAAGAAACGACGATAGACGAGAGTGCTAGCGGGGCCAGGAGATAGTGAGGAAGTCAGTGACATGAACAAAATGGTAGCCAAGGCAACTGAATTTCTCTTTTTTTCATCTTTCAGGGGCTTTTCTCTAGGTGTATGCATCTTTGATTCTCTCTCTCTGCATTTACATCTACATTAGGACCATATACAGCCACCAAATTGACACTCTGTCAACTCTAAAAGCATGAGAAGCAGAAATAAACAGGACAGGAGGGGAAGTGAGTCAGGTCATGTCTCTGGAAGGTTCTCTCTCTTTAAAAAAAATCCTCCTCCAAAGGAGTCTGATAGAAAGACAGTAATTAGCTGAGGGTTGTAGCTCCATATTGTTAATTGCTGGCCTGAATTATTCCCAGAAGAATTATGTCTAATCAAGGCATCTGATTGAAGCTATAGATCTGTTTATGGAATGTTTTGCACGTTTTGCTTTGTTGAAAGGCCAAACCAGACATTATCCTCTCCAAAGAGCAAAAACACCCATCTCTCTGTCTCTCTCTCTCACACACACACACACACACTCAAACACAATCATCAATAATTCACGTATTTGATATTTTATTTATTAATGACCTTATTGCTGTGCTAGGATTTGTCCGAGCTATAGAAAATGATTGCTTTTTGTTTTTTGGAATTCAATCTGCCAGGCTTCCTCTGAGGCGGTGTGCATATCTGCACTGAATCTTTGAAACAGTGATAGATTTAGTCAGATGTTAACTAAAAAAAAACAAGTCTGGACAGCATGAAGGTGTCATAAAATGATATGGTCACCATCAGTGCTGTATCATGCCGTTGATTCATATGGGATTTTAAAATGCAGACATGGAAAGCAGGGTGGGGGATGTCTGATATTATACAAATTAATGATGACAAGCGCGACTTTCGCAAAAATGCTCTAATTTAATGGACATTTTATCAAATATTTAATCCAATTTCACTCAAAATATTTAGAAAAGTATGTCTTTTGAAAGGACCACTAAATACACGAAAATTAACATGGTTTTATTATAGTAAAAGTGTAGTTAACCACAGTTTGTTGGCAGATTGAGTACCATTTGTATAACCATAGTTTTATTAAAAAAAAAAAAAAATACCATGGTTAATCTGTGGTTAGTGTAGCAAAACATTGGTTAATTTGTAGTTACCATGGATTAACGTTAAAATAATTATGTTTTTTTTTATTTGTAGCAAAACCGTGGTACATTTTCGTAAATGTCTTTTCGCACACATTTTTAACGTTTCATCGCTGAATAAAAGTGTTAATTATTTTTATTTAAAAAAAGCGATAAAAAAAGATGTGTTCCTTGACGATGACGTCATGTGTATAGATATTGTTAAACGTACAAATAAAACACGAGGAACAAGTTATTTTCACAGTTGTGTCGTTTTCTACATTTTAAGCTTTACCTCAGCTACCGTGTCTTATAAAAACTGCGTACTTGGACATTTTACTTGATTGTACTACGTAGTTAGTAGACAAGTAGCATACTTATAGTTCTTAGTCCAATCAAATTTGAGTTGAGAAACTTAATAAGCCCGGACCACCTGAAATCACTAGCTGGTCGACAATGTTTATGAAATCTGACCTTCTTTTGTATAAAGACACGCCACTACCTTTTTGCTCCCTAATGATGATGTATGGCCCGCAGCGAGTGTCCTCGGTCTTCCATAATTCTGTGTAGACGTGTTATTCAAATGGCGTGGATCAATAGTTCCCTTGAGACTCTCTCGGGTTCTGCAGACCCAAGAGAAAACACAATCACAACTACTTACTGGCAATGTTACTAACATTTGAATAGTTCGTTGACCTCTAAATTTCCAAGTTTGTTAGTATCCAAACGTACCTGCATACACGACGCCAAGCCTCCAATGCGACTGTGGTGCATCCACACTGCCCTCTAGTGGTTAACCATGTTCAGCCTGTGAGATTCTTTGGAAGTGATTGAGTTAGATCCCATTGTTGATTTACATTACAATGTTTTGAGAAAGTTACGCTATATTTAGGACACGACTATTGGACTGACCAACAAGGCAGGAAAAAATCAGAGAATACAAAAAAAAAAAAAAAACAAATTCAAACAAAATATGTATTGAGGTTTTATTTTTCACATTTCCAAATGATTGGAACTTCACCCACCCTGTTAACTGTTCAAAAACTACCTTTGGAGCCACAACATATCACCTCCTCCTGTCACTGAGCTCAAGTCAAACCCTAACACACAGTTCCCATCAAAACATCACTGAACAAGCCAGCTGATTAAACCAGCTTGCAATGATATTTCAAGCAAAATATTGATACGATGAGGAAAATAACTGAGCATAAATGCAGATAAACCTGCCAATAAGCCTCATTTTTGTACAAAATTTACAACCGGAATTGTATCTACACATTTATACATAAACACACACAAATGTACAGCTTTGTGAATAAAATAGACATGCTTCTCAGAAGCAGTGAAATGAATTCATGTCCCAGACATTGTAGAGTGTGACACAGCAACATATAACAAAATATGACAGCAATAATAATAATAATCCATACCGTAATTGCAACAATCATTAGCATTGCCTATATTATTTACAACTTTGTTTGATTTTATTGCATTGTCAGAAGAGCACATTACTAGTGCATCTATCATGATAATGCATTATTGCTTAACAGTGAATGAAATCAAAGACTTAAGTAACGATAAAAAACATTATTCAACAGAACTTTAGAAATATGGGCTTACTTCACAACAATACGTCACCAGGGTACAATCTTAGCTTAAAATATAGTCACTGTAACACTAGCTTCATTCAAATGAGGATAAAACACCTAAATACAGAGTTTTAAATAATGTAAGGTACCTAAATTTGAAGTGCTTGGTAAAACTAAACCAGACCTGCTGTGTTTTGATTTGTCATCCACATCTGTTTGTTGTAAGCGAAGCTCTGAAGGTGCTAGTTAAAGCTGTCTGCTGTGGTAAAGACTGGACAACAGGAAGCAGCATTATGACTTTTTTTTATAGGCATGGCTTTATGGCTACACTGGAGTCTGTCTCTGTCACTCTCTCTGTCCATCTTTTCTCTTCTCTAATCACATGCCCCAAAACACACAACAAATGCCATTTCAAAAGGGGCAGTTTTGAACAGCTGCATACATTTATATGAAATAAACGGACTAAATTAAATGCCCTATAAGGGGTAAAACACTCTAAAACCAATCCCAATGATCCACAGTCTATTAAACCAACAGGACATGGCAGTTTGTTGTTGTTTAGGGGGGGCTAGAAACACAAATAACACTTCCATTTGCTCTTGTCTTCTGTTGTGAATCTCTCTAAGTTCGTCCCTCACGCCTCTCTCCACGTAGCCCGGCTCAGATTTTGGTCTCTGGACCCTCGGGATCCAAAACCTGGAAGGAGTTGCGGATGCGAGCGGTCTCGCTAGCACAGAGATGGCCGAAAGCTTTGTTGTACCACTCTGGAGACTTTCCTCTGGAACAGCAAGCAAATATACAGCATTTAGTGTTTCAGGACAATTAAGAGATCTACAGCATTCATTACATGCTTTGAGAAAGTAGAATTTCTAATGAACAAGTTAAATAAAACAAACAATTTAAAGACAATTACAACCATGTCTGTTTTATTAAAGAACAAATCACATGTGTTATATATGTATATATTAGGGCTCTCAAACGATTAATCGCATCCATAATAAAAGTTTGTGTTTACATAATATATGTGTGTACTCTGTATAATTATTTTATATATATAAATATACACACGTGCTTGTATATATAAGAAATATTTTCATGTATATACTGTATATAGATTTATATATCATATTATATATAAATATTTTATGTTTTTCTTAAATATACATGCACGTGTGTGTGTGTATATTTATATTTATATATATATATATATATATATATATATATATATATAATTATACACAGTGCACCCACATATATTGTATAAACACAGACTTTTATTTTGGATGCGATTAATCGTTTGACAGCCCAAATATATATATATATATATATATATATATATATAATTTTATTATAAATATCATTTAAACTTTTTGAGTTGCAGCCTTTCACTATATATATATATATATATATATATATATATATTAATGAAAGGCTGCAACATAAAAAATATCATTATACAACATATTTTTAAGTGTAATTTATTCCTCTGATGGCAAAGCTGGATTTTCAGGATCCATGATCCTTCAGAAATCAATGTAATATGCCCATTAGGACATTAGTTATTATTATCAATGTTGAAAACAGTTAAAATTTTTGAATAATATTTTGTGAAAACCCTGATACATTATTGAAAGATTCTTTGATGAATAGAAAGTTCAAAAGAACAGTATTTATTTGATATTATATAACATTATAAAATATGAATAACTCTATTCATTCATCTTTCTGACCCCGAACATATGAACGCTTGTGTCTTCAATGCACTTACTTCAGATCAACTCTGCATATGTGTGTGAGTCTGGACTTGCCAGATCCACACGGTTCAAGCAGATACTGTGATTCCAGAACGACCCCTCTCACTCCGGCCAGCTGTGGGCTTTCCTCGTGGTCGATCGACAGTGACACCAGTACACACACTCCTTTTGGCATATCTGTCCTCCACGTCCTAAACAGAAAAGAAAACACCAATATAAATCACTCTTGATAGTGACATTCCCGACACTAGAGATGTAATCTGCCAAATGCAAATTTGATTAATTCTCAAAAAAACATGCAATATATTGCTCCGATCAGATTACGGTTTGCACCTCACAGCTGCGTATTCGTCAAATGATGTTAAACTGTAATCTTACAGTGATATTCAGGGCATGACCTGGCTGGTCTGATTTGCATTTTATGTTGAAGTAACAGAAGTGTGCTCTGTGAGTCTCTTTCAGTAATACTCCATGAATGTTCAGCCGTTCAATGCTAGATCTTTTTACGACCTCAGCGTTCTGAGAATCACATGCACCGAATGACGCACAAGAAGCTCTCGCTGCAGATGCTCAAATGAAGCTTTAATACAGCTTTAATCAGTAATTCGTATTTAGACAATTGATAATGGGATCACACGTATCCAACAGTAAACAACCCTTTTCACATTTCCGGGTTTCTCAGAAGCGGATGTCGTCATAGTTGTGTACTTATATAGCGGTGAATGAGAGATTACATCTGTGTGTTCCCATTTGCTCAAATAACAAGAAAAACTCCCTGATAGTGTTTTCACGACTTTCAAAAAGAGGGAAAAAATAGAAAGAGGTTGATAACGGCAGTCAGAATAGGATACTATAATATAAAGTATAGTGCTACTGCTATAAATACACATACGTTAAAGGGATACTCCACTTTTTTGGGGAAATAGGCTCGTTTTACAACTCCCCCAGAGTTAAAGTGTTGAGTTTTACCGTTTTTGAATCCATTTAGCCGATCTCCGGTTCTGGCGGTACCACTTTTAGCATAGCTTAGCATACATCATTGAAGTGGACAAGACCATTAGCATTAGCATAGGAACTATACTCTCATTCCTGCGTAATGATCAAGAAACTTTACTGCCGTACCATGAAAATAGTAGGGATGCACCGAAATGAAAATTCTTGGCCGAAACCGAAAACCGAAAAAGAGGAAACCAAGGCCGAAAACCGAAAACCGAAACACCGAAAGAAATTATGCCAATTATTAGTATCATTGCATTTATGGCTATGACTGTGTACAAACTTTACTAAAATCATTAATTAATATAACATTTTCAAAGAATAAATCAATTACAAATATTTATTTTTTATATATATTATATTTATTCAGAAGAGTCAAGTTTTAAATAGGAAAATATCGAAACACTTTGGTCTTTTTTTTTTGAGAAATGCTAATGGTCTTGTCCACTTCAATGATGTATGCTAAGCTATGCTAAATGTGGTACCGCCAGAACCGGAGATCGGCTGAATGGCTTCAAAAACTCTGGGGGAGTTGTAAAATGAGCCTAATTCCAAAAAGGTGGAGTATCCCTTTAAAAAAAATGAGGATTTAGATCACATGAGCAGGATCAGATGATGTTTTTGTAGTCACCTGAGCACCACAAAGTCTCTGCTGGGGTGAGGGGCCATGCTGTTCAGCTCATACTGGTACACTTCTGTCTGCTTGTCCAGAGTTTCCAGAACCTTCCACTGCAGCAGGTTACTGTCCCACAGGTGGCGCTCTCGCAGTATTCGGTTCAGCACCACTGATGGAGGAGCCTCCACCTCTGCAGAAACACGCCAGCGTCTCAACGGGGTCCCGTCTCCCACCTGCGCCAGACAACACACTTCACCTCAGATTTTAATTATGTTATAGGCTTTTGGTTTTTGTATTGGATAGGATGTACCATGAGCTACGTCAAGTTCCCATGTCATGTATCAGTCTATAATTTCAATATTCACATTATTTGTCCAAATAAAGTTGATCCGATGTTCTTAATTCACTAAAATGTAATCAATATTTTAAAGAGAGAATTTAATAAATATATTTAAATATTTAATTTTTTTTAATTTATAGCATTTTTATGGAAGTATTACAGAGTACTATTACAAAAGTAAAAAAAACCCTGCATGAGCGCTCAGTCACATAATCAGCCATTATCATGGGGGGGGCTAAGCCAGGCCTGAGTCTATGCAACATGAATGAATGAATAAATAAAATGTGTTCTTACCTTTTTGAATGATAGCTCAGTATTGTCAATATTTGATCTGGCCACCCAGCCTTTGGTCTTGTCTTTGGCCTCTTTCATCAAATTCTGTATCAGGCTCTCCAGATAAGAGTGATATGTACTTTCTTCCTCTTCTTCCTCTTCCTCGTCTTGTTGTGACTGTTTTTTACAGAGCTCGTCCAAAGAGGGCGCCAGCAGCTCAGCTTCCATGTACGAGTTCCTGGACTGAGAGAGCATCTCCTGAGGAATCTGCACAAACCACATTAAATTTCAAAAAGAAGCATCTCCTTTTGTCCACCAACATTAACATTTCTTTTAAATAGAGATCAGTATTTTTTATGTGTTTGAAAGTCTCTTATACTCACCAAGGCTGCATTTATTTAATCAAAAATGCAGTAGAAAATCTTGAAATAATATTACAATTTAAAATAACCGGTTTCTATTTTAATCTATTTAAAAATATAATTTATTTCTGTGATGAGAAAGCTGAATTTTCAGCTTTTATTTCAACATTCGATGAAAAGAAAGTTCAAAAGAACAGTTTTTACTGTCCATTTTACACAAATTTAATGCATCCTTGAATAAAAGTATACATTTTAGGGCTGTGCACAAATTAATTGCGATTAATGGCATCCAAAATAAAAGTCTGTGTTTACATAATATATTTAAGTGTGCTGTATATAATTATTTTGTATATATAAATACACACACATGCATGTATATATTTAAGAAAATGTGTTATTCATATATAAAATATTTATATTTATATAATATAGATTATGTATTTATATATATATATATATATATATATATATAGAATTCAAGCGCAAATAATTCTTAAATATATACATGCATGCATAAGTAATTATATATGCAAAATAATTATATACAGCACACACAAATATATTATGTAAACACAGACTTTTATTTTGGAGGCGATTAAATGCAATTAATTTTTGCACAGCCCTAAAAAATGTATTTAATAATAATAAAAAAAAAAAAACTTGTACTGATCCCAAACTTATAAGCAAGCTGTAATGTATAAACATTTTGTACTTGTTCTGTACACAATTTTATGTACCGTACAACTTCTCATTGCAAATATGACAGAACATGTGTCTGGTACCTCAAACAGCTGATGGCACTCAGCAATCATGTGCGAAAGCCCCTGAGTGGCCGCAAGGTTCTCATTCAGGTCCTTTTGGTCTGGCCGCCCAGTGGCGTACTTCCTCTGAATAGACCTGAATGCAATAAAAGACATCATGTGCTTGAGCTTCCATGTGATCCATTATATTTTCACAATATTTGTGGCTGTAAGCATATAAAACAAACGATTAAACAAACGATGTGTCCCTGTCACAGTGTAATTATACATTTAAGCACTGAGTAATATTAAAGGGAAAGTTCACTTTGAAATTAATTTTTGATATGTTCTATCTTACCTCAAGGGCATCCAAGATGTAGGTGTCTTTGTTTCTGCAGTAGTTTCAATTTTGATATTTTAGGTCAAACTGTTTGTGTCTATCAGTCATATAATGGTGGTCTATGGTCACCATCTCAAAGAGCATGCACAGAGAAGTCCAAATTAAACATGATTTAATGACTCGTAAATGTAAGTACACATTGATGGCCTAAGACACGAAACGAGCGGTTTGTGAGAGAAAACGAACAGTATTTATATAGATTTAACCACAGCCACGTCCAAGTGGTTACAAGAGGTAAAACGATATAAATACTGTTCGTTTTCTCACACAAACTGCTCTTTTTGTGTTTTAGGCCATCAATGTGTACTTACATTTATGTGTGAAGGTGTGGGGATATTTTTATTCCAAAGGCCAAGGGAACTTTATCAGGATGCATATAATCCTGGATCCATGAAATAACTGGCTTTTAAAAATAAAAATCTGCCTGACTCTATGGGAATTTAACATAGGGCTGTCCTGACTTATGCACCCTGTATTTTAAGGAAAAACATTTATTTATTTATACATACATTATTCATTCACAAAGAAAATGTGTGTCCTTAAAGGTTGGAGTTTTCCTCATTTTTCTAATTAAGGCATTAAGATCAATATCCAAAAGATGATTTTTTTATTCCTCTTTTTAGGCAACTTTAGCATGGGTGTCCAAACTTATTCACATCACTGTAATTTGGACTTCTCTGTGCATGCTCTTTGAGGTGGTGACCATAGACCTCCATTATATGACTGATAGACACAAACAGTTTGACCTAAAAATATAAAAATTGAAACTACTGCGGAAACAAAGACATGCTAAAACATACCAAAAATTAATTTCAAAGTGAACTATCCCTTTAATGAACTACATGCACTTACTATAGTGCAGGCTTAGGGTTTGGTTTGGGGCTACTTGTAAAAGTATGTAATTATGTCTAATTTATAGTTATTACTATAGTAAATCCATGAAACGTGTAACAAGGACATTTAAGTACACTTTATACATTGTCTCGAGGACCCCCTCGAAAACGAGATGTTTCATCTCAAGGGGTTATCCTCAACAACAACAATAAATTTCACAATACATTACGAAGAAGTGTCCTAACACCCCCATCCCCCTTCGCCCAGTCTGAGTCTGAGGTAAAGCTAAACTACCCATCTCTCTTTTAAAACGCCCTCCACACCTCCTGTCTCTGGCCCTCAGGGAAGTGTGTCTGCTCTGTGTTTATTAGGGAGCATTACTCGACACAATGATGTGGGAGTTGTTTGTACATTGAGTTAATAAAACCCTTCACGCCTTCTCACGATACCTCAGGGCCATGGAGTCCTAATGACAAAGCACACATATCATCATCGCATAGCTCCTATAGAATAACGAAACCCAAGTTTCACCCTCTCTAAGTAGAGCGCATGTGTAGGAGAACAGAACTACCTCGGCGACAGGTTATCATTCTTCATGATGTTGAGGTGGAAGAGAGAAGGAGCGAGGCACACTGCCAGGTTCATGGGGGTCATCTGGTTCTCCTCAACAGAGGAAGTGACATCATTTAGGAAGCACAGCAGCGTCTGCAGGACATCACGGTTTTCGTCGGCCATTAGCATGATAGCTGCCTGCACGGCCTGTAAGCGTTGTTCTTTAGGGACATCTGGGTAGCATGAAAGCACAAAGAGTGTTGAAAGTACTGCATGTGGCATTTGTGCACATGAGCCGGTAACAGACAGGAAGTGCTTACACTGGTATATGTGGAGGATGGTCTCGCCCATTTTGCTCGTGAGGAGAGGCTCGGGCAGGTCTCTGAAGAACTGTTTGACCATGTCCGCCACGTCATACGCGGACTGATCCTCGTAGTTCACATTTTCTGGGGAGGTTTCGCACATTTGCCTGAGAGCCTGAATACGAGACTTCACTCCAGATTTGCGGAAAAGTCCCACCTGAAGCACAAGGAAAGCAAATAATGGTACTTTTTATAAAGAAAATGTGAGGGGTGCTTGTAAGGCTAGGGTGTTGTGGGTGGTTGCTAACGGGCTTAATCATTTTATCATTTTAAGCCCGATTTGCAAATCGTTGAGCTCGCCAGCAGGTCAGGGTGTTATCGTGTGCAAATCGCGGGGGATTATTGGGCGATGAACGCTCGCCAATCTGTTAGTGTGAAAGAGCTACAACGCATCAAAGACGCTCACAGACGCCTCGCCGAGCCCAGAAAAATATCTAGCATGCTAGATATCCAGAGCTGTCGCACGACTCAACCTCACGTGATGTCATGAGCTACAGCCAATCAGAGCAAGGCATGGGTTGAGGTCACCGGGTAAATCTTATTTTTTTAAAACGGGTCTTTTCTCAGAGCAAATCATCAGTTTGCAGCACTAGTTTGTGTCTGACTCCATAATCCGCGTGTTGTGTTCTTCGTCTTTATCGCTGTAAATTTATGGGCTTTTTTCAGTCTTTTTTTTTCGTCCACCAGATGAAAATCGTATGTCTGATTATTTGGGGAAAAAAAACATTAACAAACCGCACAATTTGAGGTATCGTTCATGACCGTTGCAAAAACGTTTGTTCAAACCCTAACCCAAAATATGAGCGACAGCAATAATGATTTCAGAATAATGAAGCAAATACATCTCATTTGATGTCGGATTACTAAGACATTAACATACAGGCAAGAAAAACAAAGACTTTGATTTGTAAACTTTGGCTTTTCTATCTTTAGAAACACAGCAGTGACTGGACTATCAAGACCATCAAGATTTTTTTTTTTTTTTTTTGCAAATATCTTAGGCTACGTTCACACAATCAGTCCAAATCCAATTATTTGTGTATGTGATTGTAAACAGATCTTAAAATTATTGATGTCCACATGGTGTATCACACCTGTTCAGATCTGATTTGTGTGTCCATGCCGCTCTTTCATTTTCCGTAATATCTGCATTGGTTTCTATGGCAATGATAGCAACACCACAACCCTGTTTGTGCAGCGATGTTCCTATAACAACGTCTGATGTTAAATCCGATCAGAGCAGTCAAACTGAAACGGATTTCCAGAATTGCATTTTTTTACCACATATGAATGTAGCTCTAAACTATTCAACATTTCATGTGATTTTTGGCCGTTCACAATTGCTAAATCTGATCCGGATTTCAATCTTAAATGCACACAAATCGGATTTGGACTGACAGTCTGAATGTAGCTTTTGACTGTGACCTAAATTAGACTGAACCGTATAATCAATCTTGCAAATATGAATGAAATCAGGTACCTGGTCCAAACACTGGCTCCTTAAATAGCGCAGGGCGAGCTGTAAGCTTAAGGGCAAAGGGTGCCCGTACCGCTGGACGTGGACAATCAGAGGAACGCCGAAAACCACCTTATCCTTGTAGTCTGGTCCCTTCATTCTCTTCATAAATTTTGGCACTGACCTAAGAACATATATATATATATATATATATATATATATATATATATATGCACAGTATTAAGAAGAGGAGATCAGTTTATGTCCATATGTATGTATATAAAGGTACAGTCTGTCTGTGTGTCTAGGAGTCGTGATATATCATGCGAATGGAAGAGTGCAGAACTGTGATTTACTGGATAAGCTCTGGAGTTTTAACACATGATTCACTTGACTGAGGAAACACTTTGATCTGAGTGTCATTCAATAAGAGCAAATAACTGATAAGTAGAAAACCCCAACGACACCCACAGGGACTTTCCAAGTCTGACTTATCTTGTTGCTTTAAAACACCCTTGACTTATGTACTGTACATAAACTTCCATTCAAAAGTTTGGGGTCAGTAATTTTTTTAAAGGACTTAATACTTGTATTCAGCAAGGTTTAGTTTTTCTCATTTTTCTTTTGAACTTTCTATTAGTCAAAGAAAAAAATCCTGAAAAATGCATCAGTTTCCACAAAAATAGTAAGCAGAACAACTGTTTTCAGCATTGATAGTACTAAGAAATGTTTCTTGAGCATCAAACATCAACATCAATGCTGAATATACAGCTTTGAGATCACTGGAATAAAATACATTTTAAAATATATTACAATTACTGGTTTTACTTATTTCTGAACAAATAAATTCAGCCTTGGTGGGCATAAATATTCAAATAATAAAAAAAAAAAAATCACCAACCCCCAACTTTTAAATAATAATAATTTGTTACATTTATAAAGCGCTTTTCTATGTACATATGGAAGGGGGAATCTCCTCAAACACCATCAATGTGAAGCAGCATCACCTGGATGATGCGACAGCAGCCATAGTGCACCAGAACACACACCACACACCAGCTAACTGAGTGATGAAGCCAATCAGTGTGTATGGGGATGATTCAATGGGAAAATTTGGCCAGGATGCCATAAATGGTAGTGTACGCTATGATGCTGAATCCTTGATGTCACATTCTTACTCATTGTACTTTTTTTTTTTTTAGAATGATCCTAATGATCATTCCCAAATTTGTTTGTAGGCAACTCACCAAGTCCACCCGTGCTTGTTGGACATGGAGTATTTTTCCATCACAGCTGTGAGACGCAATAAAGAGAATTTCTGCAGCAAGCTAAGCTGGCCAACTGATTGGCTAGATATCTGAAGCGAGATTCCTGATTGGCTGAGGAGGTTTGACATCCTGAAGCTTGGCCATCTAAGGCTAGAAATACAACAAAAGCATAAATATTAATGAACATTGCATAATGTAATGATAACTTAATGCTGCTCTTTAAAGTATAAACAAAAATAACAACTGCAATAACAAAAATATTTTCTGTTCTTACACACCAAATCCCAACAAAAAATTGTTAAGGGGCAGTCACACGATTTTGTATCATGCATTTCAATTAACAGTGTTCAAGCAATTTTTCATCTATATCTGCCTGCAGATATATATTAATAAAAGAGACGCTGTATGGATTAGAGCCCGACCGATATTATCGGCCGATATTAGGCATTTTCCAAAATATCGGTATAGGCAGTCATGATGGCCGATAAATGACTATTTAATGCTTCAATCATCTCTCCTTGGTCTGTTATATTGAAAATGTACAGTATGCTTTACAATTTGCAGTATGATGTTATCCATTGCTAAATTATGGCTCATCATAGACTAGCTAACCACAAAACTAGCTAATGCCACTATCATC
>NW_024121623.1:0-23985 GCF_016745375.1 Pimephales promelas
TTTCATCATTAACACAACTTATTTGCTTCAAATTGAACTCTTTCGGATATTTACTGACATTTCTATTTTTGTTTTATTTAACTCAATTCTAATTCAATTCAAAATATGGAAAAACATGCTATTTTGATTGTGACCAATTTGCAACATTTACAGTGGTCTTTCTTGTACACGTTACATGTAGACCTAGTCATAGTAGCCAAACTATAAATTATGAAAATTTACATGCAACTAACCCCAAAGAAACCCTATTATTAACCCTTTAGTAAGTAGTCTGCAAGTCGTTCATTATTATTACACAGTAGGCCTAAAGTGTTACCGCTCAAAGGCTACATGCATCGGCTCTTCCTTAACTATAAGCTAAACTGCATGAATACAATTTTTCTATCATGTTTGTGCCTACTTCGATGACCGTTTCTTACATAATTTTTGCTTCGATGCAGTTTCAACTCCGATGGGTCAGGGTCGAGTCAACCAGCTCGGAGGAGTTTTCATCAACGGCCGGCCTCTACCGAACCACATTCGGCATAAGATAGTAGAGATGGCCCATCACGGGATCCGACCGTGCATGATATCCCGCCAGCTCAGAGTCTCTCACGGATGCGTCTCCAAAATCCTGTGTCGGTATCAGGAGACTGGATCCATCCGGCCTGGAGCAATCGGCGGGAGTAAATCCAAGGTGAGGCCCTGAGGTGCGGGTTCATCTATTACAGCTGGCGCGCAGGGATTCTGTGAGCAAACTCAAAGCAACATGGTCGACCGAAAGCGCTGACTTTATGACATAACGAGAGTCTTTGAACTGAACCAGGCACATTGTTGATTGTTTTTTATTTTTATATTATTTTTAACAGACTACATCTCCAGATGTGGAGAAGCGCGTTGAGGAATATAAACGGAAAAATCCCGGAATATTCAGTTGGGAAATTCGGGATAAACTGCTCAAAGAGGGAATTTGTGACCCGGACAACGTACCATCAGGTATGGGATAAACATAGGAAAGTGTGCGAATTATTTTATTATGTTATTGCTGACATTTACGGGATTTAAAAAAGGCTTTATCAGTTGGCCGTCAGCCAAGCTATCTAAAAGAAGTAGGGCTTACACAAAAAGTTTATTTCTAAAATGTCTTTAATCTAGCCTATAATAAAAAATAGAGAAATAAACAATGACAATATTTATGTTTTTATCAATGTTAGCTCGAACAGGATTAGCCTATAGCCTATTCATGTTTTGTTGTCTAAATTTTGTGGTTAGCCTACTGAATGTTTGTGAACATTGCTAAAAAGTTTAACATGTTAAAAGAAAACATAATACACACTCAACAACTTTTTTAATAAATGAAGAAAAGAAAGAAAAAAATGTTTACAACAATTATCATTGTCATAATACATTCTGTTTAACTCTTGATCAGTGAGTTCATTAAGCCGCATCATGAGAGGCAGATATGGTGAGAGAGGTGACGAGGAGGAGGTTGAGGATGAAGAGGACATCGAAAAGCATGAGCAAGAAGAAATCGCCCGCAGGAGCGGACACAGTATCGAGGGGATTCTAGCAGACAGATGTGAGTGGATCCTACACTCTTTTTAATTAAGTTACATTTACTTACATTCATTTTTCAGAACACAAATTAAGATCTTTTAGGTGAGATTTGAGAGATTTCTGTCACTACATTGACAGCTACACAACTGACACTTTGACGCTTCAAAAAGTTCATAAAGTGATTGCACACGAGAATGAACCTCATTGGTTCTTGCTGAAGCTCAAACGTGCTGCGTAACACAAGAACACGTATTTGTGATGTTTCATAGTAGCCTATTGATGACTTTACTATCATTCTAAAATGTGGAAATATTCATAAACATTGAGTAGTCCAAACATTCGATTGGTAAAAAAGCAGACATTTAAATAACAGAAATGCGAATTGATTTGTAATATATCTTCTAATTCATTCAACAATTTCTTTTTATTAAAATAAGTTAGTTTGTGTATCCTAATAATTAAAAAAATTGACAAATATTATGGCAACAGGCATGAATAGAGCGGGAGACAAAAAACACAGAACGAGTTAAACATGGGATATCTCTGGAAATTGTGGCTGCAATGATAGATTCATTTTGCGGGTTAAAATAATACAAAAATAATTGTATATACTAAAAATGATATTGGAAGAAAAAAGAAAGAAAAGTGTCATAAATTACTCCCCTTCATGTCATTCCAAACTTCTGACTTTTATTAAAACAGACTTATTAAGATGTGACATCACATGATAGTTAAGAGGACAGGGCAGCTGTACTATTTACTGTTCAAAGAGAAAAAATAGTGTCAAATAGTCTATTTTTTGCCTTCTGGCTGAAGCCAACAGCTGGAGTGACTGATGTTTTGCTGTTCTATTATGATATTTAATGAGCTAACAGTCTATCCCTGCGTGACTAATTAAGGTGAACGTTATTTGACTGCCACCAATGCCCTGCTAACACCACTTCAGATCCCTAAATAATACTGATCGGGATGCAGTGTCACACTTAATGGCGACGGGAGTTTATTAAAGGCTATTTCGGTCAATAGGGACCAGTGTTCTCCTCGGCTGTTCCTTCATGGCCCGGAGCGTCAGTCACAATGGGGGCGAGCCTCTCGTCATGCGCGCCTCCACAAAGCCCGTCCGTCACGCTCTGCCCGTCTCGCGATCCGAGAAAGACGAGTTGCCCGAGCCGATTAAATCGGGCTCTTTATTTGAACTTCACTTTCATCTTGCCAATGAGTCAAACACATTTTTCTCCTCCGTCCTCCCCATGCCCCATGCTACCTCTCTTGGCCTGCGGCGCATTTTCGATTAATATCTGTGGGCCGTTGTCTGTCTGTTCCATTCTCCCACCATCGCCCCTCCTTCTCTGGGAGACACAGACAGGCAAGTTGAGTTCAGTCTTCACACCCTTCATTTGAACAGGCAGCAGCTTGATTCCTGAACCCGTTCCTTCATACTGACTCCATATTTCATCTTAAAGACTCAAAGATGTTGGCGTGTGTGCGGGGAGTGAAATCTCACTGTTTGCCATCCTCCAAAAATCCAATCATCCCAGTTTACAAATGACCCTATTAAGTTAAAGCGTTATTGAATGTCTGAATGTTGAAAAATGTCCATTCTTTTTTAAATGTTTACCAAATGTATCATCTTGGTTGTGTGAACATAAACAGTTTCATCTTATAATTTTGCAAGCATTCTGGGAATCATGAATGATTTTGAGAGCATAATTAAAGACCAGATAACTTTGAACGAACGTCCTATTAACTTTACTGGAAAAATGTTTGTTTAGTAGCTTCAATGCGAAAATGCCTTGTTGACGCTAGAGGTCAGAGGTGAATGGGCCGACTGATTCAAGCTGATAGAAGAGCAACTTTGACTCAAATAACCACTCGTTACAACCGAGGTATGCAGCAAAGTATTTGTGAAGCCACAACACACACAACCTTGAGGCGGATGGACTACAACAGCAGAAGACCCCACCGGGTACCACTCATCTCCACTACAAATAGGAAAAAGAGGCGACAATTTGCAAGAGCTCACCAAAATTGGACAGTTGAAGACTGGAAAAATGTTGAGTCTCGATTTCTGTTGAGACATTCAGATGGTAGTGTCAGAATTTGGCGTAAACAGAATGAGAACATGGATCCATCATGCCTTGTTACCCCTGTGCAGGCTGGTGGTGGTGGTGTAATGGTGTGGGGGATGTTTTCTTGGCACACTTTAGGCCCCTTAGTGCCAATTGGGCATCGTTTAAATGCCACGGCGTACCTGAGCAATGTTTCTGACCATGTCCATCCCTTTACGGCCACCAAGTCCCCATCCTCTAATGGCTACTTCCAGCAGGATAATGCACCATGTCACAAAGCTCGAATCATTTCAAATTGGTTTCTTGGTTTCTTGAACTAAAATGGCCCCCACAGTCACCAGATCTCAACCCTATAGAGCATCTTTGGGATGTGGTGGAATGGGAGCTTCATGTCCTGCATGTGCATCCCACAAATCTCCATCAACTGCAAGATGCTATCCAATCAATATGGGCCAACATTTTTAAAGTATGTTTAATGAATGCTGATAGGGTAGACATTGTAATAGTTTGATGACGAGTTGACTTCTCCCGAACTTTGTTTATAAAGTGTAACCAGAGAACCTTGCCAGAACATTAGTTAAAGTTCCCTGTTAGTTAGGATAAACCATTGTATCGTATTGGACTAGATGCATTTAAATACGGCCAGAATAGAGAATGCAATTTTAAAAAAGTGTAAAATGACTGACACTCCTATAATACGCACATATGCACACGTCGCCAAACATATGCACATGCACAAACATGCAAGCACATGCATGGCTGCACACACACGTACACATGCATTCACAAACAGTGCCAACTGGCCCAGTGCGGGATGGTTTGTGTGGCACCATGGAGTGTGCAGTCAGCGGCTCGTAATTTACTCTGAAAGCCCAAGCAAACATAAGCACATGCACACAAGCACAAAAACACAAATGCACCACCAGGAAGACCTAAAAAAGGAAACTTCGTCAAGACCAAATTGGCAAGACAAAGCCTGGACTGAAAACAGCATTGAAAAGTGACGTTCATTGAGCCCTGACTTTTTGAAAAGTGGTTGCTAGGCGGTTGCTATGATGTTCTGTGTGGTCCACAGATACTTTACCTGCATAAAAACAGTATACTCACATAAAGCAATATATACTATAGCAAATCTCAGCTGCATGATTGTTTTTATATCATTGCAAAAATGTGAACTGTATATTGGATAAGTATCTCCAACTGCACGTATACAGGCTTATACGATACAGAAAACCTCAAATGCTTGATTGCTTGTATTATTGAAAAATGTCAAAGAAATTATCGCCCAGCTGTAATGTGCTAAATTTGGCATGAAGATATTAAGATGTTATAAATATTGCCATCATGATTTCCTGTAAAGCTGCTTTGAAACAACGGGCCAGCTAGCACCAGCACAAACCTTCTTTTGCCAATAAAAAACTACTGTCAGGATTTACTAAAGACACACAGTGAAAAATTAGCGCTTAAACGGCACGAACAAGGTTATTTTTTGCATTTGTAGGAGTTTCCTTTTCAAATTTATGGGAGGAGAGTATTTAAAATCAATCATGCAAGGTGATTTACTAAGGTTTGCGCTAGTCAATTGGTATTGGTACTGGTATTAGGGCCATTATATGGCACACAAAATAGCTTGTCTTAAACTAGACGCTAATTTAACACTAATAAACTAGCTGCACACGTGTGCTTTAATTTGCGTGTCATTAGTAGATCACATGCAGAACTTTCCCCTTCAGTGCTTTTATGGGATTGCACTTTATTTGCCCTGTTTAGTAAGTCTGGACCTATCCCAGATAGCAAACTGACATTGAATCAACGTGGAAATATGACATCGAAACAACGTTGATCTGACATCGTTTTGCTCATCGAATTAACGTTGAACCAACGTCAGACGCGTCATTCTTTCAAAACGAACGGAAAATCAACTTGAAATCAACGCGTTGTTTCAACGTTATGAAAGCAAACCAATTTTCAATTTTCATTTAGCTTTGAAGAATGCCGCGTCTGACGTTGGTTCAACGTTAATTCGATGAGCAAAATCAACGTTGTTTCAATGTCACGAGAGACGTCGTTTCCGCGTTGGTTCAATGTCAGTTTGCTGTCTGGGATGTGTATTGTAAAAAAAACTGACTTGATTTCACACACCTAAGGTATTTTAAGTGGTTTCCAGGTCGGTTCCGATTGGTGCTAGTTAGAATATAAGCCGTTGCTAAGGTGTTGCTAAGGAAGGAATCTTCAGTGGGATTTTGTTCCAGTCTGATCAGAAATATAGGCTGTAGCTTGTAATCTCTAAGAGGAGTTACATGTGAAAATTTTGTTTGTGGGTTTGGAAATGTGAAAGTACAGAGTGACATTTTTATCTATGAAATATTAAAGCGTACATTGTTTCCTTTTCTGATGAAAAGAGAGACTGAAAGGATTACAGTGAGATGGACAATGCGGGGAAACCCCCCAAACCAAACTGTCTCCATTGTGTCCAGTGAGCAGTGTCAGGGTCAGCAGACTTAGGAATCCGTGTCTGCTTGTGTTCAGACCCTGAAGGCAAAATTACAGTGTGTGTGTGTGTGTGAGTTATAACACAGACAGCACGAAAACAACAGAGAGAGTTGATAACTGAACCTATTATCAAATATGAATCAACTCACCCAATCACAAAGTGCAGTTTCCTGCTCTTTTTGCTAAAAAACTTGTTTTAGGTCGCGAATTCTTATAGGAGACAGTCAGCAAACACTTGTCTGAGTATGGGTTTTCAATTGGTAAACAGAGCGGTTTGAGGTCACTGGCGTTTGACCTCCAGGGAGCAAAGGTCACATTGGTGTATGTTTAGAGAGGCAGGTGACTACTTCCTGTTTCAACTCCTATTCCCTTCAGCATAAAACCACTCTAAAAATGCTGGGTTGTTTTAACCCAACTTTGGGTCAAAAATGGACAAACCCAAACGTTGGGTTAAAAATGTAATTAAAAAATGTAACCCAATGGCTGGGGTTTGTCCATATTTGACCCAAAGTTGGGTTAAAACTGCCCAGCAATTTTTTAGAGTATGTTTGCAATCTCTGTGTTGCAATTTCTCTGTGCACAAAATTAATTGCTAAAATGTGCAATATACACACCGCTTTGAATACTATATCCTACAATGCAATGCACTCCATCTTAAGTGTGAACTAATTATATATACAGCAGTCTTTTCTTGACTCGATTATTTGATCGGATTTGAAGTTTGGAGTTGGTTTCGAATTTTAATGTTTTGAAAAAGAAAAAAGAGAAAATCTCTCATGTTCAAGGCTGCATTTATTTGATAAAAAAATACAGTATAATTGTGAAATATTATTACAATTTAGAAGAACTGCTTTCTATTTGAATATATTTAAAAATGTAATTTATTCCTCTGAATTTGCAGCATCATTACTCCAGTCTTCAGTATCACATGATCCTTCAGAAATCAGTTAATTTGCCGCTCAAGAAACATTTATTATTATTATCTAGGTTGAAAACATGCGCTTCTTCATATTTTTGTGGATACATTTTTTTTGTAAGCATAATGTAATGAATATCAATCCTTGTTTTTGAACCGTAGTCAATGCATTTCTACACAAACTTGGATTCAAACTACAAAACTTGATGCCGAATTAAACGTGCTATGTGATGAGCCCATAGCGTGCACCATCCCACTGTTTGAAATGTTTACAGTTGCACACACACTAGCTTCTTTTACATAAGTCACACAAGCAAAAAAGCAAAGAAAAAGAGGCTAAACAGACGAAGAGCACATTTGGCTCAGAGCTGAAACGTGTGGTTGTTTGAGGCCAGCTGCGAGGGTCACAGTTGCTCTTTAGCAAGTCAAGTCCTCCCTCTGTTTCTCTCTGTTCCTAAACGCTGGGGGGCAGATGGGCCCACGAGCTGTCACTCATCCTTTCTGTCTCCGGCATCTGTTAGTTCTCTATGTACTGCTTAATGTAGTCGGGCAGTCACTCAGCAAGCCTCGGCGCTCAAGTGAACCCGCCTCGCTCTCCCCTCTTCGAGACGCTGCATTTGTTCCCAAGCTTTCTTTTGTTCCCCTCTTTGTCTTTCTTTTTGGGCTGTTTTTGATGGCGAGGGGGCATGTCATTGGCTCAATTAGCCCTCTTCATTATCTGCCCCCAAGAGAATCAGAAGAACACACACTAAAACACAAACTCAGAGCGCTACACACGCACATATGGTTTTATCTCGGACCTCTGTGGCGTGCATCAGACCAAAGCTAAGTGTAACACTGCAAGGATTTTCTTCCTTAAAGGAGTCGTTCACTTTTAAAAAAAACTTTTGCTGATAATTTACTCACCCCCATGTCATCCAAGATGTCCACGTCTTTCTTTCTTCAGTCGAAAATAAATTAAGGTTTTTGATGAAACATTCCAGCATTTTTCTCCATATAATGGACTTCAATGGGAACCAAACGGTCCAAAAGACAGTTTCAGTGCAAACTGTTCAAAGGGCTTTAAACGATTCCAGACGATGAATAAGGGTCTTATCAAACGAAACGATCGCTCATTAAAAAAAAAAAAAAGTTTAAGTTTTATAAGCTCAAATGGTCGCCTTGCTCTGTTCTGTGATGTGCGTTTGTGACTCTCCTGTTCAAACCCGTTCATCAAAATGGACAAATCTTTTTCCGAGTCATTTGGTTCATTCAACAAACGAAATGAACGAATTGACTCCAATGCAATCCAATTATATATTTTATATTTATAAGTGGTCAAACAAAATCAATCAATCAAGTCATTTTATAAAAGTTTCGGTAACACTTTAATTAAAGCCCTAATGCATAATGCATTATGAAGGCATTCATAATGTACAATATAATGTATTATATCTTTTCATAAATAATTGTAATCAAAGTTTTAATATTTGCAGATTCTGAAATTGGTAGTTTATCATGTGTTTTAATGTATTATACTTTCTAAAGGTTTGTTCAATGATTATATAAGTATTATAATGTATTACAGTTATTTATGAGACTATACAATGACGTGCATTACAAGGCATAATTCATGCATTAAACTACTTTTATAATTTATTATACTAAAAGTCTTTAAAAGTCGAAAAGTGTTTCCAAAGTTAAACTGTGGTAAGAAGTGAAAGTGCCTTTGGGTTTGCCGTCCCACGGTATTAGGTGGATTGTGTGCATGAACCCAAGAGGTAAATGCACTCGGGGTGATGTTTCGCCTCCAAATATTGAATTTAAGCGACCAGGGCCCAGAGCTGAAAAGAAACTTTGGAGATGCTTTTAGTGACCGCACCGTTTACATAACGGAGGGCTAAAATATCTAAGCATACTCGTGTGCACTATACGCTAACTTTACATGCCAAAGACACACACACACATACAAAGGCAAACACATACTCTGTGTAGGCTATTTACAGAAGGCAGGATACCTCTAGATTGTCCAGTGGTTTCATTTCCATGACGCTTTGGTTTTTGGTTCTGTGTGTTTAGAAGCTTGCGGCCTGTTTTATTCTTGCTCTTTCCTTCTGTTTATTGCATTGATTCCCGTTCACTCAGCAAACATATAAAAAATGCAAGTGCTTACTTATTTTTGCAACCTGATGATCAAATCTGAAAAAAGTGCTCCTAAAAAGCTCCTATAATGACAAAAGGCACCATAAAAGTATCATAAACACAGTCCATGCAACTTGTGCACTATATTTCAAGTCATACAATAGATTTGTGTGAGAAAATGCTAAAAACTAAAGTCGTTGTTCACTGATAATCTTCCCATCTGGTGTCAAATCTCATTTGAGACTGCATTTTTCCAATTTGCCACATTGCAATCACTTTACATGATGCGAGGAAGCGGTTTGATATTGATAATGTCTTAGAATATTTACATAGACAAACATATAAAAAAATAAGATTAAAAACAGAACAGAAAAACACAGCCCATTTGATCATATAATTTCACTTAAATAACAATTAATAGGTAATTATCATTGCCATTTAAGTGAAATCACTGAACTTAAATATACAAGCTTGATAAAAATCATCATTAAAGAAGAAAATTTCAAATGGCATTTAGAGGCTTTTGCATCTGAACTCTTCATATATATGTATATATATGTATATATATATATATATATATATATAGAATTTGTAAAGTCACTGAATCACCCAAAATACATAAGGCTACACCCCAAAATTAAATTTAAGTGTTAGATGCCGTAACATAGCCACTTACCAGTTTTCACAGCTTAAATCACCATCTACTTTAATTTTATGGAAAACAGAATCTTTTTCCATTTTGTATTTCGCACACATATTTTGGGACCCCCTCGAAAACAAGATGATGCATCTCAAGGGCTTTATCCTAATAATAAACCAATTTGAACAAAAGTTATTTCAATCATGACAGCTCTCAAATTAGTTTTGGCATGTTGATGAATATGGCAATGTTAATGTGTTTGGTATTGTCGGACTAGATCTGCAATGCTCTGGCTTATTATTGCTCCAGTAAGGACTCTAGGCAGGTGGAGCTGGGGGAGGTGGAGGGTTTCAGAGGGACTAATGAACCAGACTAAAATGCTGAGCAAGCAATCTCATCAAGACCAATGTGATTGCTTGCAGATTGCCTGTAAAAGACAAATCAGTCTTCATGCCTGAACTAAATATGTATGCGAGTGCACAGAACTAGAAAACCCACTCATTATTCAGCCCTTATTCCTTTAATGGGTTGGATCAGAATCAGATTTGCATGGATTTCAGATTATCTGTGTCCACATCCAGATCTGAGGTTTCAGGTGCTTCTGTGCTTCATGTGAATGGGTTTTTGAAGAGATTTAGCTCTTGAACTACTCTGGCCCAGCTTTTTCACTTTTCGCCCCACACACACCCACCTTTGGCCTTCTGGATGCCCCTTCCACCCCCTCCAGGGTAGGTGACAGCCTCCACTGAGAGCCCTAGCCGTCGTGACGGATTCCACAGATGGAGCGTGCAAATCAATCCAACAAAGACTGAGAGCGAGAGAGAGAGAGAGAGAGAGAGAGAGATGCACTAATAGCTCAATGTCTGAAGATTATAAATTAAATAAATATGAATCTCCTTTAATTCCAGCCCAATTAATATATAGTTACCAGCTTCTCCTTTTGGCATGTGTTGTTGTGAAGTCATTCCAGGCTGATGAACAGTTTTCCACAAAGTTCAGCGTTCCCTAAGCCAAATCCCTGTGAAATTGTAGGAATTTCCCATAGTTTGCGATGAGTCCTCATAGGTAGCCTACAATGGCTGATTTTGAAAAGCATTTCAACTTTTACTTTGGATCAGGTTTTTTCCATAGGTTTTTCTCCTATATGATTTTTTTCCCATTTAATATTATGATCATCCATTCTTTCTTTTCTTCTTTGTTTTTCTCTTTCGTACTGTTTGAAGTAATTTCACATGAAGCCGACTCCATTCACAGGAATTACATGAGTAGTGTATTATCAGAAGTAGGCTTGGGTATCGAGAATCGAGTATCGATTGGAAACGGGACTAACTTTTCGTTTTTCCCGGAATCGTTCAAAAGTTAAAATTTCGATTCCTAAGGCGTTTCTCAATGTCAAGGAAGGATCCTCGGAAGCCGGAATTTCGAGGATGCTACGTCATCGACGTCCGTCGAAGGACTGTTCCAATGTCGAGGATCCTCAGAATTTTAACCAAGGACTGAGTCCTTCGTTCGGAAAATATCCCATACACAGGAAAGGATGCATATGTGTAGCCTTCGCGCTCTTAAATCACCCACAATCCTATGCGCAGCTTTGCTATCTTGATCAAAAAATAAAAAAATGTCGACCGTTAGCGGAGTCGGAGTGATAACGGCAATATGCTTTCAAATGTAAGCAAGTATAATTTCAGTTTAGCCATTTATTTAATGTTTGTTAAACTATTTAACATATCGGCTCAAATTTGCTGAGGGGATTTAAAGCTGTTCCCTTTTACTGGTGATTAACTTTTTAATTTTTACTTCATTAGCCTTTTTTGTTGGTCACATATTTTACAATTGCATGTGTTTTAACAGCTAACGTTAGATCATGTTGCTATATGGAGGTAGTTCTGTTAACTCCGGTAATATAATCGTTTTTGAATGAATAAACTCCTTTTTAAATCAATATTTTGTGTCAAATTATTGATTTATTTGGTAGGTAGCCATGTTATAAGTGGGAAAATATATAGCGAGGCGGTTGTTACAGCGAATACAACCGGCTGATCAAGACCCCTCTGCTTTAGAGTTTGCGGGGTTGTATTCACTATAACAACCGCCTGGTTATACATTATCCCTTTATTTATTTATTTCTATGAGGACTGACAAGACAAAATAAGGACTGTCAAGTGTATTTAAACAGTGCAGTACACCAGCACAATGATTTTTGCAGCGCCGAAGCGTACCTTTCACTGATGTAATGACGCAATGACGTGCACTTGCTAGCCTGTTCCATTTACGTGTTCTCCGAATGCTAAAGAGGACCCTTGCCTAGCCTCTGAAGGAAATGACTTGGAAGGACCCGTCCTGCCAAGGAAGTATCCTTGACATTGAGAAACACCTCTAGTTTCGATATTCACAGTCCGCTGAGCGGAAGAAGAAACCGCTGAACAACACCAACGAAGAAGCGTCTACCGGAAGTGTTGGCATAACCGCGCGAGTCAAACGTGAGTAGCTTACGTCGGCGGTCCAAAGTGTGGCTTCACTTTTCTAAAAAATAACGAAATCTCGGCAAAATGCAAAATTTGTGACAAAAGGAGTATTTGTGACAGAAGGACTATTTCCTTCAGAAAGGATTATTTCCTTCAGAAAGACCGTTGGTTAGCAAGGTTAGCTAAACTTTTTTGACCCTGCCTCTTAAAAGAATCGGAATCGAGAATCGTTAGGAACCGGAATCGAAACAAGGACTCGGAATCGGAATCAGAATCGTTCAAATTCAAACGATACCCAACCCAGAGTATGTGAGCGGAGTGGAGTGGGAGCGGAGCGAGGAGTGGAGCGGCATGATTTTGAATGGAGCGCGGAGCGGATTTTTTAAAAGTCGGAGCGTCGTGGTTTTCACTCGCTCCGAGCGCGCTCCACTACCGCTCTCACGAGGACAATTCATGCCAACGGCTCATTATAGAACTGCATTTTTAGTAAGGATTCACGTGTTAAACACATTACGCTAGCATGATACCGATGGATCACTCAAATCAGAAAAAAATGTGAGGGTTATGAATATGATGACGCCGATGGACATGAGTGGCTGCGGGGAGGTTATAGTCAAGCCTGTACTGAATATGAGCGGGCACCACGATCTCATGAAAGTGCGAATCTATAGCACACATTTTATTTCTCGTGCCTATTATTAGCCTATATGCCAAAAAATTGTTTGTGCGTGCAAATGACGCACACTAAACCCCTTGGTTAGGATGGGTGTGAAGTGCGTTCTTGCCATTAAGTGCGTATCGTAGGCTATGCCCACGAGAAATAAAATATAGATAGCCTACGCACTTTCATGAGATGGGGCGCTGGATCGGGCGGGGTGAAAGCACATTTTAAACAGGTAACACTTATTCACCAACGCAATCGCTTTCTCACTAATGCATGGCATTCAAACAAATGTAATCATACAGTCGGCTATCTGTCAGTATTTGATTTTAAATGAGCATGAATCTGTGAGAAATGTAGCGACCCGTAGATAAATAACTGATGAAAACGTTATTTTCTTCTTTCCAAACAAACTGTGCTCTGCAAAAAGCAGCAATGATATTTAATTTATAATGCTGATAACCTGTAATAAGCATAGCATGTCATAGGAAAAGTTTGCACACTATCCAAATCCAATAAACAACATTGCAACTATTCTCCTAACGTTGTTTTTTATTTATTTACTATGCCTATGTATCTATTATGATGAGGAGACATTTTGTGAGATTTTAAAGCATACTTAAATACTTTATTCGGAATTTCCTTGGGGAGCGAACACGGAGCGGTGTTTCTGATATCAGTGAGCGAGGAGTGGAGCGGGAGCGGTAAATGGTGAACCCGGAGCGGAGCTGGAGCGGAGTGATTATATAATGCTTGGAGCGTGGAGGGGAAATTGTTGCCGCTCCACTCCGCTCACATACCCTGACCCAACCCTAATCAGAAGTTCATCAACACAGAAAAGTAGTCCCACCCCAAAAGAACAATTTAGACACTTTACAACTCAAAAAACAGTTTTAACTGACAATTTAATCAAAACTATGAGCTCTAGAAACATTATTTCCTGTGGTAATTGACAGCTTAAACCCTAAACCACTGCATAAGAAAGAGATAAATGTTATTTATATTTTTGCTTCAGCACTTAAAACATATTTTTTTACATTTTTTTGTGATATAGGTCTTAAATTTCATTCATAATGGTCTTAAAAAGTCCTAAATTTGACTTTGAGAAACCTGCAGAAACCCTGTTTGTAGTTCTGCCAGTTTTGTGCTTCTGCTTGTTTGTATTTGTGTATGTTGTAGGTCGACTTTAAATGATTGTATGGTTACCATAAACATTTGCTGTTTCCAAAATAGTAAAAAACCCAATCCAATTCAAATATTTATGTTTAATTTGTTTTTATTACACATTATAAAATTGTAGAAAATATTTAGGGGTAATGGGGTGAGTTAGGTTGGTTTAGGGGTGTGTGAGTGTAACTGTTGTAAAGAGCTATGCGTGTAAACCTCACTCCCCTGATCTCAAGAGATCTCTCATGCAGGCGACCCGGGTTCGAATCTCCCTCGGAGTGGTTCGAGCCGGACCGGTTACACTTGCAGGATGTTTTAATAGTTTTTACAAAGACCTCTTATATGTCAAAATAACAAGGTAAATTAGATTTCTAATGTCATGATCCCTTTAAATAAATATCTAAATAATCTAATAAAAAAAATCTCTATTCTTTGCATACTTTGCATGTGTTTCAGCGAGTCCGTCTGATGACGGTTCAGAGGTGGAATCTGAGCCCGATCTGCCGCTGAAAAGGAAACAGCGGCGCAGTCGAACAACCTTCACGGCCGAACAGCTGGAGGAGCTGGAGAGAGCTTTCGAACGCACACATTACCCTGACATCTACACCAGAGAAGAGCTCGCTCAGAGAGCTAAACTCTCAGAGGCACGAGTACAGGTACAAATACACCCATACTCCTCAAAATGAATAGACAGAATTAAAAAAAAGACATATGAACTGTTTCCTGTTTGTCTTTTCTCAGGTGTGGTTTAGTAACAGACGAGCTCGTTGGAGGAAGCAAGCGGGAGCCAATCAGATCATGGCGTTCAATCACCTGATCCCTGGTGGGTTTTCACATCCGGCTATGTCCAGTCTCTCCCCGTATCAGCTGTCAGAGAGCCCGTACCCACCCGCTGGCCTTTCTCAAGGTAAACATTTTAAATTAAATTCCAGTTTTAGCTAAAATACATTGTGATGTAGTCTGCAACCATTATATGGATATATCTGTTCTCAGATTCGAGCACTGTACACAGACCTCAGCCGCTCCCGCATCATCACAGTCCAGGAGGGGCGGGGCCGGAGGGCGGGGCTTCCTACTGTCTCCCGAGTCGCCATGGTTACGCAGGATATTCAGATACCTGTGGACCTCATAACAGTCACGCTAACTCTTCCATCAATAATGGACTGTCTTCTCAGGTAATAAAGTCACAGAATTACTTTCTAGTTATTTAAAAATAATTTGTCCATACCAGTCAGTATTATTAAGTAGATTCCCAGTCTTTTTTGGAGGGTCATGACTGGTTTAACCAATGACTTGAACATTAAAGTGGATCGAAAAAGTAAAGCATCATTGGCCTGATGTTGATTAGCACACAAAATAAAGTCCCTTATTTTGCATACAGTAACACACTCATCATGGACGTCCAGCAGCCAAGTAAAATATTAAAAAATTCTGATGTGGCTATATATATACTGAAAATAATAAGAATATTATTTAATATTATATTTTTCACTGAATATATATATATATATACTGTATAGTGAAAACCGTAATATTTAATAATATACTAATATAATAAATAATAATTAATAATCTAGAATATATTGCATAATATTACATATAAATGTTATTCATTTAATATAATAAATAAATAAATAAATATTATTGTAATATAATATTATTTTTTAATATAATATTTAGATATTTTTTATAACTTTTATAGTATTTAATTTAATACTACATATAAATATTTAAAATATATAACTTTTTCGGTGGAAAAATGCAAATATTAGTCGTTCATTTGCTCAGTTCATGATTTAATTACTGCCAGTAGTTAAAAATACAGTATAAATACTAATTGACGTTTTTACTGAAATATTTGTTTTAGCATTATATTGAGCTTCCAGTCCTCCATAAGAGTGCATTAAAAATCTGTAAAGTATTTTCACATGAAGCCGACTCCATTCACAGGAATTACATCAGTAGCGTATTATCAGAAGTTCATCAACACAGAAAAGTAGTCCCACCTCAAAAGAACAATTTAGACACTTTACAACTCAAAAAAACAGTTTTATCTGACAATTTAATCAAAACTATGAGCTCTAGAATCATTATTTCCTGTGGTAATTGACAGCTTAAACCCTAAACCACTGCATGAAAAAGAGATAAATGTTATTTATATTTTTGCTTAAGCCCTTAAACCTCAAAAACATCCCAGTGAAGGTGTAGTCGATCCCCCACCTGTTGACCCACAGTGGAGTGTCAGTTTAATGGGCTCTTCTGGCTTCTGTACAAACTATTACACACTTCAAGGCGATGCATTACGCAGATAAATTCCTCCATCGCAGGTCATCCACGGGCCATTATTCATTCGGTTATCTTTAGCTTTATCACTGGACCGTGCAAAGCAAAGCACAGAAGACAAAGCAACACTCACACACAGTGTGATAGATGGGACGACTGACCCACACATGTTTCTCATCTGTACAAGGTTCCTCCACGGGGGGTGTTTGTCAAGAACAGTGACAGACCGCTGTGAATTACAGGTTAAACGGGTGTGAATGTATTACAGTCTCACACTCTCGCTGTCATCATCTAGTGGTAATACTAATACGTGAAAAATGTTGCTAAGATTCAAAGCATCCCAGTGTAATATTGAGATGGATGTCTCAATCTGTGCCGTCTCGCGTATATAGAATTATTTAAATAGAAATTAATACTTTTATTCAGAAAAGTTTAATTAAATAGATCTAAAGTAACAGTAAATACATTTAAAATGTTACAAAAGATTTCTATTTCAAATAAGTTCTTTTGATTATTCATCAAAGAATCCTGTCATGGTTTCCACAAAAATATGAAGCAGCACAACTGTTTTCAACATTGATAATAATCAGAAATGTTGAGCAGCAAATGATCATGTTATAGACTGGCGTAACTTTTCGAACTGGCGAATTTTCGCCAAAGGAAAATTCAGCTTTGATTACAGGAATCAATTAAATTTAAAAAAAAAATTTTTTTCATTAGCATACCGGTATTCGCATATTTCCTGTATTTGCATATTTCCTGTATTCGCATATTTCCAATATTAGCATATTTCCTGTATTTGTATATTTCCAATATTAGCATATTTCCCGTATTCGCATATTTCCTGTATTAGCATATTTCCCATATTAGCATATTTCCTGTATTAGCATATTCCCATATTAGCAAATTTCCTGTATTAGCATATTTCCCATATTCGCATATTTCCTGTATTAGCATATTTCCTGTATTAGCATATTTCCTGTATTAGCATATTTCCTGTATTAGCATATTTCCTGTATTCACATATTTCCAGTATTAGCATATTTCACATATTTCCTGTATTAGCATGTTTCCTGTATTCGCATATTTCCCGTATTAGCATATTTCCTGTTTTAGCATATTTCCCATAGTTGCATATTTCTGTATTAGCATATTTCCCATATTCGCATATTTCCTGTATTAGCATATTCCCATATTAACATATTTCCTGTATTAGCATATTTCCCATATTCGCATATTTCCTGTATTAGCATATTTCCCATATTAGCATATTTCCCATATTAGCACATTTCCTGTATTCGCATATTTCCCATATTAGCATATTTCCTGTATTCACATATTTCCAGTATTAGCATATTTCCTGTATTCACATATTTCCAGTATTAGCATATTTCCCATATTCACATATTTCCTGTATTAGCATATTTCCTGTATTCACATATTTCCCGTATTAGCATATTTCCTGTTTTAGCATATTTCCTGTATTCACATATTCCCATATTCGCATATGCATTAGCATGTTTCCTGTATTAGCATATTTCCTGTATTCTCATATTTCCTGTATTCGCATATTTCCCATATTCGCATATTTCCCATATTCCCTGTATTAGCATATTTTCTGTATTAGCATATTTCACATATTTCCTGTATTAGCATGTTTCCTGTATTCGCATATTTCCCGTATTAGCATATTTCCTGTTTTAGCATATTTCCCATAGTTGCATATTTCTGTATTAGCATATTTCCTGTATTAGCATATTTCCTGTATTAGCATATTTCCTGTATTCACATATTTCCAGTATTAGCATATTTCACATATTTCCTGTATTAGCATGTTTCCTGTATTCGCATATTTCCCGTATTAGCATATTTCCTGTTTTAGCATATTTCCCATAGTTGCATATTTCTGTATTAGCATATTTCCCATATTCGCATATTTCCTGTATTAGCATATTCCCATATTAACATATTTCCTGTATTAGCATATTTCCCATATTCGCATATTTCCTGTATTAGCATATTTCCCATATTAGCATATTTCCCATATTAGCACATTTCCTGTATTCGCATATTTCCCATATTAGCATATTTCCTGTATTCACATATTTCCAGTATTAGCATATTTCCTGTATTCACATATTTCCAGTATTAGCATATTTCCCATATTCACATATTTCCTGTATTAGCATATTTCCTGTATTCACATATTTCCCGTATTAGCATATTTCCTGTTTTAGCATATTTCCTGTATTCACATATTTCCCATATTCGCATATGCATTAGCATGTTTCCTGTATTAGCATATTTCCTGTATTGGCATATTTCCTGTATTCTCATATTTCCTGTATTCGCATATTTCCTGTATTCGCATATTTCCTGTATTCTCATATTTCCTGTATTCGCATATTTCCCATATTCGCATATTTCCCATATTCCCTGTATTAGCATATTTTCTGTATTAGCATATTCCCTGTATTAGCATATTTCCTGTATTCGCATATTTCCTGTTTTAGCATGTTTCCTGTATTCGCATATTTCCTGTTTTAGCATGTTTCCTGTATTAGCATGTTTCCTGTATTCGCATATTTCCTGTATTCGCATATTTCCCATATTCGCATATTTCCCATATTCCCTGTATTAGCATATTTCTTGTATTCGCATATTTCATCTATCAGCATATTTCCCGTATTGGCACATTTCCCATCATAACACATTTCCTGTATTACCATATTTCCCGTATTAGCATATTTCCGCCCTCATCGACTTGTATACTGTCCACCAAGGCATCACTGTATGTGTCCTGTGTGACACCCCCATGGAAGAGAGGGGTGGGACGAGCAGTTGCTCATTATCATTTAAAGAGACATGCACCGAAACGGGTCGCTGTGAACAGAGCTGTTTTTGAGGTAAAAAGGGTGTTGTTTTACACAACCATTGAGGAATTTTAATCAAAGTATTTTACAGACTTTACATGAACACCCTAAAGAATCATACCAACTTGTGGAAAATGGGCATTCGATGACCCTTTTTAAATATTACAAACCCATGTGATGTGTATTTTCTTAAATGAAACTTAAAAAATGAAAGCTACTTAATTAAATTTGATTGGAAATATGCTCTAAAAAAGTCTCATAGATATATCCATAGAAACATCATTAGCGGCTAGTTTTATGGGCCGGTTACTATGTATATGTAAGCCGTTGTAAGCTGCAATAGACTTAGAAGATTTTTTACAACCAATAGCTGTGCAATGTTGTGGTATCTTGGAAGTTTAAGTTTAAATACTATCCAGGAAATTTCATGTAAATAATTTTTTTTTCTGTTGCTAAATTTTCCAAAACTCGCAGAGAAAGTCTTCCAGAGCCGCAGATCCTGGATTCGGCTCATGTCACTCTGGGAAAGGGTTTAAGCGAGACCATGTGCGTGACCGTGTCTGTGTGTGTGTGTGTGTGTGTGTTGTACTGCGTTTACTGTGTCCACTGATGTAATAGGATCCTGTAGCCTGGGAGACATGCTTTTCTCTTTCTGTTTCTACGTAAAGGTGCTTATTTGGTGGAGCGGCTGGAGTGTGTGTTTATTTTGGCCATAATTCTGGTGGTAGATTCAATTAAGCTTCAGGAACTTTTATTCCCCAGAGCACACATCCAAAATTCCTGAAATGCAGCACAGTGTTTTCTAGGTTAAATAATACGAGTACACACACACACACATACACTGCACTGCCCTCTGGCTCCGTTCTAGTCCTAGAATCAGATTAAAAAAATCCCCAAATTCAATTATTGTTTTTGCCTGATCAATTGCAGGACACATAGATCTACACAGATATCTGGAAAGCAAGTGTGTGTCTGTGCGTGTGTGTTATTTTAAACAATACAGCCACGGCTAAACACACAGCGTCTCAAGTCCCTTTTTATTGCATACCAGCAGTTCTCAAAAACAGCTTTGACTGCTAACATATATATATATATTTTTTTTTTTTTTTGCATATTGTACCAAAGACCTGTCCATTCGGACATATCTCATTAATATGACATCATTTTCTGTATTGATAATTTAGAGGTGTTTTGAATTATGCATTGCATTTTGTTGTGTTTTGAGTGAAATGACTTCTGAATATTAAATGCAGTATAATTTTAAATGCTCTAATCCCATCCTCATATACTATGTAGAACAGACAGTGTGTGATTCACACTGAGAACTCCTTCCCTGTAGGTTATGGGACTGATAACGCCAGCTGGAGTCACACACCAGAGCCAGGCTGAGTTTTCTCTGGAGTCGTGTGTATCCGTGAGCAGCTCGTGCTCTCAGCGCGTCGAGAACCTGCCGACTCTACCTGTCCGCTCCAACCTGCCCAGTCCTCCGTCTTACGGCCCGGCCTCCTTCTACAGCACAGAGCACAGCGCCCCCTACCAGTACAGCCAGTATGGACAAAGTAAGGTCGTTATTACTGTCAGCCTGCTTTATGTTTATGATTTGATTTACAGGTCTTTGCACACATGCTCTAATATCTGGTGTAGTGTGTGTCAAATTTTAGTTTGCATCATTTGCTGATCGTATACCTCCGACTTTTCCCTGTATGCACAATTTATTTCTCAATAAATTAAAAGACGAAAAAAATAATAATAATAATAATAATCTGACACCAGTCTCAGCAATTTTACACTGTTCATGACATATAAATTAAAAATAATTTATACATTAATTATTCTTGATTAATCTAAATTCTTATTCAGCATATATATATATATATATAAATGAACGATTATTATAATTATACACTATTAATTATTATTGTAAAAAAAAATTCGACATCATTCGATATTTTATATAGCTAAAAAATTATTTACATATTTATATATTATTCTATTTAAATAATTTATCTATATAGTTAAATATATATAGGCTAATGTAACATCAATAAATTCATCACGAACCAAATATATTTCAATAATATAAAAAAAAAAAAAAATCGACATCATTCGATATTTTATATAGCTAAAAGATTATTTAAATATTTATATATTATTCTATTTAAATAATTTATCTATATAGTTAAATATATATAGGCTAATGTAACATCAATAAATTCATCACCAAGCAAATATATTTCAATAAATTAAATAAATCACTTAAAGGAGAACTCCGGCGCAAAATGAAAATTTGGTCTAATAAAACATCGGTACCTAGTCGACCGTTCTCTGAGATTTGTTTTCATGATAATCGAATGTAAAGAGTTTTATCCCTAAAAACTGTTTAGCGTATAATGCTAGTATATGGGGGCATATAATAAGTAATAAGAAATCATTAGTTTATACCACTAACAAGCCTCAAAACAGCCCCACACTCACACAGTAACATAATGAGGCTCCATACATGCAAAATGAAGCATTGAGAACTTTGTAAGTGTACAGACTGTTTAATAAGAAGATAAAGACAGTTCACTTCGTGTATACAGGCAGGAGCCATCTTAGCAAAACAGTCTCGACAAGTCGAACCACGAACGCCGTTCATACAGTTCAGCTCACTTGGCACGTCGTTTGGGGTTCGAACAACGTTTAAAAATACATTTCAGTAGTCAACTTGCATGTGTATTTCCTGTTTACAGCTGCAAGACACAAAAAACATTGCTAAAGTAATCACTATGTCGATCATAGCGTGATAGTGTCATCATCTGTACACTGAGAATAACTCCAAAATGTGATCGTCACTCCCAATACTTGCAGTTTGTTCGTGACCTGAGATTTTGAACCTGAACATGTAATAGGAGGTTAAAATTCTTCACGCTCACATCAGATGTTTGGATATAGTTGTGTGTGATTTGCAGAGGTCTGATTCTGTAATATCTGGACTGGGTTTGCGTGTGTGTGAATGTCATGGTTGGATGCTAATCTCCCGTGGCAGTATCATGATGAGAAGCAGCTGCTCTTGTCTAACTCACTATCCCAGTTTACAGTCAGCTCATACAGTTACGCTCTGATGAAAAGGCCGTCGCACAAATACAGCAGCTCTTTAATGAAGAGGAGGGTCAGCGTTTGCCGGCATGATTACTGTGTCCAATGGACGACACATGCTTTCTTTCAGAGTCCGGCACCTGCAATAACTCATGCAAACATTATCACAACAAATATTACTAAAGATCAGTATTACTTTTATATGCATCTTTCAATTTTTAATCCTTTTTTTCTTTTCTTCCAGATTCCTTTCATTATCTGAGGCCTGAAATTGCCTGAACGGGTCGCGCAACTCAACTGTCCCAAAGTCCTGCATTTAAAAGCCGGAATTAGGATTTGATGAGAGATAAAGACTGAAATACAAATTCTTTGATTTGGCAATATTAATAAAACTGTTATGCCACAGACACACAGCCGGCAGATCAAAAGGGCTTTTTCTGTCTGAAACATTCCCTTGAACTCCTCTTCAAAAGCCCTTCCAGCTGAATTATCCACAATCTCAGAAAACACAACAAGACAAGTTGAATCAAAACTGAAACGGAGACATTTGTGTATGATTTTACTGCAAACATGTTTAAGTGCAATATGAGAAATAGAAATGGCCACATTCATTCGAAACATTCGCAGCCACTGAGGTCTGTGCAACCGGCGGCGTCCAAATCAAGAGCGTGGAACGAGGTCGGCCGTTCTTATGATGCCAGACACGTCGCTCTCTGACCACGTTGTAAATATGCTTTTCCCAACGCATTCCTTGACATTTGAATGATGTTTTCGGGGTTTTTTAGACAAATGATTGGAACATTTTACAGCATTTCGGACCTTATTTACTTAAAGGGATTGTTCACTTTGAAATTAATTTTTGGTATGTTTTAGCTCACCTCAAGGGCATCCAAGATGTAGGTGTCTTTGTTTCCGCAGTATTTTCAATTTTGATATTTTTAGGTCAAACCGTTCTTGTGTGTCAGTCATATAATGGAGGTCTATGGTCACCACCTCAAAGAGCATGCACAGAGACTCGTAAATGTAAGTACACATTGATGGCCTAAGACACGAAACGAGTGGTTTGTGTGAGAAAACGAACAGTATTTATATCGTTTTTACCTCTTGTAAGCACAGCCACGTCCAACTGATCTGAGGGTGCGGACTCTTCGGTCTGCGCAAACGCCGGAAGTGATCTCTCGTGCGGTTGCGAAAAAATTCAACGTTGTCTGTTGATATATCTGTTCGTTTTCTTACACAAACCACTCCTTTTGTGTCTTAATCCATCAATGTGTACTTACATTTACGAGTCATTAAATCATGTTTAATTTGGACTTCTCTGTGCATGCTCTTTGAGGTGGTGACCATAGACCTCCATTATATGACTGATCATCAACGGTTTGACCTAAAAATATCAAAATTGAAACTACTGCGGAAACAAAGACACCTAGATCTTGGATGCCATAGAGGTAAGCTAAAACATATCAAAAATTAATTTCAAAGTGAATCTATCCCTTTAAAGTAACACTTGCATGCATTTTGTAAGAACATTGTTTTGGTTGTGCTTTGGCTCTGTGTGAATACAAAGTTCTGTCATGATTACTCATAGATTGCTCTTTTCAAGACCAAACATATCAATTTTGTATATCCATTACCATTGCAAAACACTCCAAAGAGTTGTCATGACAGAAATACATTACTCCT
>NW_024121624.1:0-23819 GCF_016745375.1 Pimephales promelas
TTAAATGAAATTAGAGAATCCTGACTTGATTGTAACACTGTTTCCACAAAATATATATTAAAATATGAAGGAGCACGATGATGATGATAATAATAAGACATCAAATCCTCATATTAGAGTGATTTCTGAAGGATCATGTGACACTGAAGACTGGAGCAATGATGCTGAAAATTCAGCGTCGATCGCAGGAATACAATACACTTTACTATATATTCACATAGAAAAGAGTTGTTGTAAATAATAATAATAATAATTAAATAAATGCAGCCTTAGTGAGCATAAGACACTTCTTTCAAAAACATAAAAATCTCACGACCCCAAAACTTGAACGTCCATCAGTGTTTTGCTATGAATTTAAGAAAACAAATGGATTATGTGGCGATTAGGGTTGGGTATCGTTTGAATTTGAACGATTCTGATTCCGATTCCTTGTTTCGATTCCGGTTCCTAACGATTCTCGATTTCGATTCTATTAAGAGGCAGGGTCAAAAAAGTTTAGCTAACCTTGCTAACCAACGGTCTTTCTGAAGGAAATACTCCTTCTGTCACAAATACTTGTCACAAATTTTGCATTTTGCCGAGATTTCGTTAATTTTTAGAAAAGTGAAGCCACACTTTGGACCGCCGACGTAAGGTACTCATGTTCGACTCGCGTGGTTATGCCAACACTTCCGGTAGACGCTTCTTCGTTGGTGTTGTTCAGCGATTTCTTCTTCCGCTCGGCGGACTGTGAATATCGAAACTAGGAATCGAAATTTTAACTTTTGAACGATTCCGGGAAAAACGAAAAGTTAGTCCCGGTTCCAATCGATACTCGATTCTCGATACCCAACCAAAACCAACATAAACCAAAAGATAAAGTAATTCATAATCATAACAAACGAATGATAAATATGGCATTACATTACGTAACACTGATCAAATCAGTAAACCTTATATTATAAGATTAATAGATCTGATCCTAAATTATGATTGGATGGGCCATATTTAAAGCCGTAGTTAAACAGCCAATAAATGCTCACCTGTGATTTTTCTGACAGTGTCGTAGATTTATCATGACAGAGACAATTTATATAGAGACATGCCACTTCCTCAATCCTCAATACAGCTATATGGGGAAAACCTGTAATGCCAAAGATGGCAGTGGTATGCACAAGCCCCGCCCCTCCCGCTGGAAAGCCAATCGTCTGCTTTTAACAGTCAAGCCGGGAAACATGTAAGCCTATAGTCTGGTTCCACCGACACACACAGTTGATGTCTGCGAAAGCGGAGACGAGAACCATTGTGCATGCGTAGTAAACATATAATCTGTGGGAAAAAGACCTTTAAACCTTATTTTGGGGCTCTTTCAGCGATTTTGATCATATTTTACTGCTGTTTCTATACATGCTGTTTTTATGTCCCGGTGACCAGTTCTGACTCTCTGCCCATTCATTTAGGCCACGTTTGCACAAGGCCGGGGATTTAGAGAAACAAATATTTTCCCCCTCTCCGTTTTCAATAATAACATTGTGCGCACACCCGTCGAGCGCCATCATATCAATGCAAACCTATGGGCGGCAGTGTAGGGAGATAAAGCCATGCAAGCCAATCAGAATCGACAAGAGAGAACCTAAAACGCCGTTTCTCCCAGTTCACACGACAACACGTAACCGGCGTTTTCAGAAATCTCCACTTTGGCCGCAGTTTTTAGAAATAATCGTTTTCTGTGATAAAAACAGGGTTTTCGTGTAAACGTTTACACGGCGACGGCGTTTTTGAGGCTTAAAAACGCAAAAAAGTGAAACCACCCTCCAGAGTGGAAATCTTAAAAACGCTCCACCGCCGCGTTCCCGTGTAAAGGTAAAAACGCAAAAGTCTGCTTGACTGTGAAGGTTGTACGCAGGCGCGTGGACTTGGTGTTGTTGTAGTATGCACTCCTAGCCGCCTGAAGTGCACACTACATTGAATTTCACACACTTTTGCGTCACCGTTTGCACGCGGATTTCCCACACAAAACGTCTCGTCTAAACGCAGAATAAAAAGTGATGACGCAAGAAGAGAGAGAACCTAAAACGCCGTTTCTCCCAGTTCACGCGACAACACATAACCGGCGTTTTCAGAAATCTCCACTTTGGCCGCAGTTTTTAGAAATAATCGTTTTCTGTGATAAACACAGGGTTTTCGTGTAAACGCGAGGCCAATCCGCAGGGAAATATCTGCATTTTCCCTTCGTGTAAACCTTAGATAGGAGCCTGGTCTTAAATAGCTGTGTCTCTCAGTCAATCTCAGTGTGTTTGCTGCTACAAACTACGTCTACCGACTAGCCAATAAAATTGCAACATGAAATGGCGTATCGATCAATGCGACACGGCACTAAAACTTAAAGCTACTTTCCTCAAGCTCCATTTGCAAAATTAGCATCCCAAGTCGGCCTCTTTTCCCAAATCATGACTTTCCCACTAATGACATTTCATTCATCTAGCAACATGACATCATGACTTTTGCGTAAACATACACGCCACGTTCGAGTCAAGTGGCGTGTTTATCTCTACGCATTTTGAGCTATCCGCGTGTATGCGTGTTTGTCTGCGGCATTAACGTCCGAGTCAAATGTCTACGCAAAACGAAGCAACATGTAGATCTACATCTGGGGAGCGATCTCTTTTTTTCCTAGAATGGGAAGGGAAGACTCATAAATGCTATTAACCCCAGTGACGGTTAGGTTTACGGATGGGGTTGAGGTAAGTCATATATTTATATATACAGTAATAACTTTAAGGCCCTGTTTACACGAGAACACTCGCGGGTGAAAACGTAAAAATATTTTATCGGATGTGCCTTTCGTTTACACGCCGACGGCGTTTTTGAGGCTTAAAAACGCAAAAAAGTCAAACCACCCTCCAGAGTGGAAATCTTAAAAACACTCCACCGTGTAAACGGTAAAAACGCAAAAGTCTGCTTGACTGTGAAGTTTGTACGCAGGCGCGTGGACTTGGTGTTGTTGTAGTATGCACTCCTAGCCGCCTAAAGTGCATACTACATTGAATTTCACACACTTTTGCGTCACCGTTTGCACGCGGATTTCCCACACAAAACGCTCGTCTAAACGCAGAATAAAAAGGGATAACGTAACGGCACTTTTGCGTTTTCTCTTCAGAATCGTTTCCGTGTAAATATAACCTGAGTCAACGGCGTTCATAAACACGCTGAAAAGCGATTATGCGTCTTGATAGCACGCCAAAAATGGAAATACGAATTGGTGTGTCATACAGCGTTGTAGTACTCGAGACTCGGACTCGTCTCGGACTCGGTCTCGAGACCATATGGTCTTGGTCTTGTCATGGACTCGTGTGCATTTGGATTCGGAATTGACTCGTACTCGAACATTTTTTTTTTTAGGACTCTGACTTATTCCCGAGTCCACTCGAGTTCAATTCAAAATATTTTTCATGATTATTAATGTATGTTAATAAAATAATTCTTTAAATTGATTGACACGCCCAGTGATTGGTGATTTTCTAGTGCGCAACTGCGCATGACAAATTGTAATAAAATTACTTTTAACACCACCTACTATGTGGCCTTTTTACTCTAAACTAATCATATTTTTTAAACTCTAAGTAAATTCAGTAAAAAAAAAAAAGGATTTCTCTAAGTAAATAAAAGTAAATTAGGTAATCAACCCTCACTGGTCTCGGTCTCGACTCGGACTCGAGTGAGGTGGTCTCGACTACAACACTGGTGTCATACATACTCTACTTCATGAGATCAGTCTGCATCTAGACTAACTTGCGTCGTAGCCTTGTACGTGTCATCATCGTACAGTCTACATGCACGTTTAGTTTAATGATCTTATTGGATGGCCGAAATCACACAGTCTGTTGCAGGCATGAGTCGCAGTTGGCGGTTATTGTAGTAAAACATAGTAATATGTTAAAACTATTAGAACGTTATGCTTCCAAATCACTTGTAATGCGACCTGTGTTATTGAGGCAAGTGGAGATGTTGCTTGGCAACTCCAAACAACTCGTTGTTTAGGACACGTCACATTTTGATTATTTGATATTTTGTTTGTTTAAATGATGTTTAGCAGCGTCGCATCAGCTCTACTGGCTGATTCATTTCTACTGTGTAAACTGCCAGCGCCGGCTCTGGGATGTGGTGTACTCTCGCTGCATAGGCCTCAACAGCTTCCCAGTGTCTAGACGCACATCAGCGGTAATTATCTCTCACTATCCCTTAAACGCTCAACCAGATTGTATGTACACGCAGTCTCGCACACCCACACACACACACACGCACACTCAGGCCATTACCCAATTACACACAAAGACATTACGGAGATGGGTGGGACTCTGATTTGCCATGACAACACCTGCTGAAAATGACAATTTGTTTCTTTTTGCCATTGTTTGGTGTGCGTTTTTACATTATATTCTAGGATAAAGACAAGTGTGTGTTCTCGCCACTTTCTTCACGAGATGTGGAGTCTTAGATGTAAAGCTTTAAATCTTCTTACATGTACAGCTAGGCAAAGCCTGGTTATGCTCAAAGTAACACACACACACACACACACGGGTGATTACACCAGTCACTCTCATTCAGATTCCCACACACGCGTTAAATTTGTAGCTTTCACTCTATTTCTGTTGCTTTGAGGTCATCTGTGCTAGTGCTACTCCTTTAACAGATATATACAACACAGATGTCCAGTCTTTCTCTTTTTGGAGAACAGTACAAAAGTATCGATGACATCTTCTAGTACTCACAGGCGTATCCCTTGAGAAAAAGTATAGCACACTTTTAAAAAGAGTTCTTAGGGCGCAAATAATACACTGTAAAAGAATATATCGAATTGTGAAGTGAATGTAATGTTTTCAGACACTTATTTCCATGTTAATTGCAAAAACGTCAAAAATTAAATGTAACTATTGGAGCTAAGTGCTTTTTTACCCTCAAGTTGGACTTGACTACATTTTTAATGTAATTTTGTTATTATTTCGGGTTTGAAATATGGTTCCAGTGTCAAGGGGGAATTTACTAATAATCACGTATGGTAAACTAAAATATGATTTAATGTATATGTCATGCATTGAAATAATTACACATTAGTAACAATGAAGATGCAGTTTAAGTACATTTAAAATATATTAACTCTAAATGTAATATCAAATAACACCAAAATTATAGTCATGTACTCAGTACTATAGTGCGGTGAACGTGATTTCACCAAGTACCAAATGTTCCTGCATCAACTTTCCAATCAACCAATCAGATTTGAGGGTCAAGTTTAGGCTTAGAACCAGGGTAAAGGACTGAGACGTCAGTGTTATTCACCTTTCCTTACCCTCTATGGGTAGGGTTAGGTTTAGGGGTAAGAACTACATTTTGGGACAAGAATGTTGATCCAGGATCATGTCTTACTTGGCCAGATCATGGTGACCGCTTTTATACATGTCAGTCAACACATCAAAATAAGTGTACTTTTAAAAGGCACTTTTTAAAAGTGTAATTCAGTGTGTCGTGAAAGTGAATGTTAATATTACATTATCTGCAAGTGCACATTCAAGCACACTTCTTTTTGCAAGGATACCCAATATGTTTGTCCTTTTAGATTGAGAACGTCTCCTTCCTCTAATGCCACGAACGCCACATGCTCACCGGCTATATCAACATCAAATATACAGTTTTCTGTGCTATTTGAGGACAACATTTACATTACAATTAATTGTATTGCTCATTAGAAAAGTGAGTAATGTTGTAAAATTGAGATATTTCCAACCCGATCTCACAGGAACTCTTACGAATTTTACGAGGTGGCTAATTCGGACGACCTCACTCACAATTTTTGCTAAATCGTACATATTTTACGAATTGATCAATTCGTATGAATTCGTACGAATGACCTACCCCTGACCCCGCCCCTATACCTACCCATACGTGGGTTTAGACAAATCGTACGAATTCGTACAAGTGAGGTTGTACGAATTAGCCACTTTTGAATCACTTGTACGAATTCGAACGAATTGGTCGTGAGATAGCGTTGGATATTTCCCTATTTAATTAGAGAGGATCTGTACTTGCATGACTATCAATAGATGTGACGCATGCCCAAGATGGCCGCCGATTGCTTTAAAATGGACTTGAACTTCATGTCTAGCGTTTGCATAGTGTTTGTGTTTGGTCCCTAACTCCTCTTCCTGTGTGTCCGTAGCCCATGATGAAGCAGTCCCCGTGGGGCTCCCATCAGGGCGGCGGCTGGAACTCCGGCGGGATGTCCTGGGGGCGGGACCATCGGCGTGGAGGCGGCATGGGCGTGCCAGGCTCCGTCAGCCAGATCTCCCCCATGAAGAAACCCTTCTCCAGTAACGTCATCGCTCCGCCCAAGTTCCCCCGCTCCGCCATGGGACCCAAATCCTGGATGGAAGAGAATATGTTCCGCACCGACAACAACAGCAACGCGCTGCTGCCCCCGCAGGTATGTGTGTGTAAGCCTGGGGTGGGAGCCAGTTCTTTTATATTTATTGCTCAATATACATAAGCATCAGACATCGTGTGTCTGTACACCCGGTACGCCCTGTGCGTGCCTGTTGACCTTCTGCAGGATCCATGATGACTCACGGTGAGGTCATCGAGGTTTTGCTGGTTTCATCATGAAGGAACCTGTCCTCTCCCTTCATCATTGTGTGGCAGAACTCAGTTCTGGAAATCTGTGTCTGTGTGCTTTGGGAAAAATTCATTCAACCTATTTGATCTCCAGTTTGCTGTTAGATGGGACACATGACTATGACTATGAAATGTTCATGAATCTCATTACATTTATTCATTTAGCTGACGCTTTTATCAGAGGTCGCACGCAGTGTTGTAGTACTCGAGACTCGGACTCGTCTCGGACTCGGTCTCGAGACCATATTTTAATAGTCTTGGTCTTGTCATGGACTCGTGTGCATTTGGACTCGGAATTGACTCGTACTCGAACATTTTTTTTTTTAGGACTCGGACTTTTTCCCGAGTCCACTCGAGTTCAATTCAAAATATTTTTCATGATTAAATGTATGTTAATAAAATATTTCTTTAAATTGATTGACACGCCCATTGGTGATTTTCTAGTGCGCAACTGCGCATGACAACACCACCTACTATGTGGCCTTTTTACCCTAAACTGATCATATTTTTTAAACTCTAAGTAAATTCAGTAAAAAAAAAAAAAAAAAAAAAAAAAAGGATTTCTCTAAGTAAACAAAAGTAAATTAGGAAATCAACCCTCACTGGTCTCGGTCTCGACTCGGACTCGACCGTCTCTGGTCTCGGACTCGACTCGGACTCAACTCTCTATGGACTCGGTCTTGACTCGGACTCGACTCTCTATGGTCTCGGTGTCGACTCGGACTCGAGTGAGGTGGTCTCGACTACAACACTGGTCGCACGCCTCTGGAGCAACTAGGGGTTAAGTGTCTTGCTCAGGGACACATTGGTGTCTCACAGTGGATTCGAACCTGGGTCTCTCACACCAAAGGCATGTGTCTTATCCACTGCGCCATCACCACCCATCCCCCTCTCAAGTGCAATCACATGTTTGAATGGCCATTGACCTTTATTTATGAGATTGTCTTTCTAAGGTGTCGTACCACTGGGGCTGGCAGGTATATATTTGTTCTGAAATAGCTTTTATATATATGTGTGTGTATGTGTGTGTGTGTATTTGATCAAATAAATACAGCCTTGGTGACCATGATGTTCGTTACACACACTGAATGATGCGCTAAAACTTAGATCACTCAGTCTGTAGTAGGCATAAGAGACTTCTTTCAAAAACACACATGTATAGGAGGAACCATTATTTCAACCAAACTACTGTAGCAATGTAGATTTAGAAAGTTTAATGCACAAAGCGAAATCATTTAGGAATGTTTTTTGTTTTTTTACATTGTTTTTTTTACATAAAATCGAATGAATCAATTAATTGAAACAACCAATATATGAAAAAAACAAACAGAAATTTTAATTAAATTGAATTAAAAATAGCTGATGATAAAAAAGCGTGCGATTTTGTAATATTCACCTTTTATAAAACCAGGAAAATGATTGCAAACTTATAGTAAATATTCAATATGTTGTCCAGCCCTGCTTAATGCTTATTGCTTATTTTAGTGAGAGTCGCTAAAAGTAGAGGTGTAACAATTTATCGAGCCACAATATATCGCAATACAAAAATGCAACAATACGTATCGTGGATAGTCCCGCCAAAATAGTTTTCAGAGTTTTAGTGTACTACTACATTAAACTACTATATATAATGTTGATTATAATGTATAATAATGCAATATGGGAATATTCGTGGGTCCTGATAAAGTCAAACGTCTGATGTTTCCAGTAAAAGTGCCTGACATTATTTTAAAAATATACTGCAAGAATATTCCTCTAAAATAATCCTGTATTTTCAGCTTCAGAATCATGTATATTGTTATTCTGGTGTCACCATTTTCCTTGGGTAACAAGCACCATGTCCAAGCCTTTTCATAAACCCTCAATGTAATATCAAATTTAGCATTTTAATCAATAGTAAATTTTTTGTTAACCTTTCACTATATGTCTTGGAGTATCGCAATAATATCGTATCGTGATATGTATCGAATCGTGGCATGAGGGTATCGTTAAACCCCTAGCTAAAAGTGAGACACTGAGTGTGTGAGAGGCCGTTTTGTCACTCATGTTGCCCCATTGTTTTGTTGATGAGCTGAAACAGCGGGTCATGCACATGGTCAGTTAAACCTCTGCTGATACAAACTGCTGTTGTTACTTTTTATTTTAGTATCACATGACTGCTGGTATGCCATCCTTACTCTCTAGAGTTGGCTTATCTTATTCAGGCCCTGTGTAGATGTGCTATTGAATCAAGCCAGTTTAGTTGTGACATATTTAACATGCCTTTCCGTCATTAAGAGCGGTTGTTATGGTCTGGCACAGAACAACTCATCTTTAGTTTTGTATTTTATTTCGGACCAGATCAGTGTTTGGCACGTCGCAGCTAATTCCGTTAAAGCTAAACCGAACTGAAATGAGGAACCTGAGATGTGAACCGGAGTGTGGTCTGGCCTTCATCTCTCTCAGGAAACAGGTCCGGCTCTAGTAGCATCTACGGTATTGCTCATTTCCATAAACAGGGTGCCGTTTGGGATTCCTCGCATTCCCCGACGAGCCTCTCCTCTCTCCTCCTTCCATGTTCGCTCTGCGTTCCAGAGATCAAGTGCGTCATGTGCTGAAAAGAGAAACAAAAAAGATAAAAAAAGAAGGGAGGAGGAAAGGACTGAGATAAATGCGGCTACAAAGATTTCATCCGATTTTCTTTGAACTTTTAACTTCGAATGTTAAAATTTGAAATGTTAATGACGGAAATATGTTTCAATCAAGATAGGGTGGAGTCTGAATCCACGTGTAATATGGTCTTGGACTCGAGGCGCGCTAACGTCAGGTCGTAATTACCATAATTGTTAAAAGCGTTCTCGTAGAACTTGGCAGATTCATTGTTGCCATAGAAATGCTTAATTCCCAGGAGCAGAATGCCACATGTTGTAATTCTACACGTCACATCATCTTGTAATTACGTCATGGTGTGAACGCAGCATCGGTCTTGTCATAAACTGAGAATGTCTCAGTCTTCAATCACACTCGAATGAGCTGGTCTCGACTACAACGGTAGTTGTAGGCAGAAAAAAGAGGTTATAAAAATACATATTTTTTTTTTTGTCATTTGAATGATATTGAAAGGTAGCATAATAACCCACAGTCTCAGATGAGCATGAGTCTTCAGGCCTTGTGTTCTTCACTGGAGAACTGAGCTGCTTTTCAGACACTATTTCTGGCGATGTTGCTGAAACTATATTTAGCCCCCTCCAGCCTCGGGCTGTCTGTAAGCTCCGGCGCGAGGGCCTGCGAATAGGACTGGGGACAGAAAACAGCACAGGACTGGTAGAAAACCTGCTCTACCTGTGGGAGGCAGATGGCCGTGATATATCCAATTGGAAGCATCTGCGCTTGACGCGGTCAGCACTTGCTCCCTCCCTGTGTGCTTTCCGAACAATGTCCATCATACATTCATGTGTCAGTCAGGGTATGTTTATATATTTACGACAGAGCCTCATACATGACGTGGAAGAAATAATAGATAGTGTGGGCAGCTCTATTAATTTTTTCCCTCGTTTTAAATTTGGTCACTTCAATTTAGTTCAATCATTTCAATTCAGGCCACAAAGTAGAACAATGTGGCCACAAATTAACTTAACAAAACGAATTAGTACAATATGGCCATGAATTTAATTAAACATAAACATCGAAACGAATTATTACGATGTGGCCACGATTTAACTTAAACATCGAAACGAATTAGTAAAATACTGCCACGGTTTAATTTAAACATCGAAACGAATTATTACGATACTGCCGTGGTTTAACTTAAACAATGAAACAAATTAGTGCGTTACTGCCACGGTTTAACTTAAACATTGAAACGAATTAGTAAAATACTGCCACGGTTTAATTTAAACATCGAAACAAATTAGTACGATACTGCCACGGTTTAACTTAAACAACGAAACAAATTAGTACGATAATGCCATGATTTAACTTAAACATAGAAACAAATTAGTACGATGTGGCCACAATTTAACTTAATCATCGAAACAAATTATTACGATGTGACCACGATTTAACGTAACAAAACATATTGTACAATACTGCCATGGTTTAACTTAAACATCGAAACAAATTTGTACGATAATGCCACGGTTTAACTTAAACAACAAAACAAATTAGTACGATAATGCCATGGTTTAACTTAAACAACAAAACAAATTAGTACGATAATGCCATGGTTTAACTTAAACAACAAAACAAATTAGTACGATAATGCCACGGTTTAACTTAAACAACAAAACAAATTAGTACGATACTGCCACGGTTTAACTTAATCATCGAAACAAATTATTACGATGTGGCCACAATTTAATTTAAACCTTGAAAACGAATTAGGACGATACTGCCATGATTTAACTTAAACATCGAAACCAATTAGTATGATACTGCCACGGTTTAACTTAAACAACGAAACAAATTATTACGAATTATTACGATGTGGCCACGATTTAACTTAAACATCGAAACGAATTAGTATGATACTGCCATGGTTTAACTTAAACAACGAAACAAATTATTACGAATTATTACGATGTGGCCACGATTTAACTTAAACATCGAAACGAATTAGTACGATACTGCCACGGTTTAACTTAAACATCGAAACAAATTAGTACGATACTGCCACGATTTAACTTAAACATCGAAACAAATTAGTACGATACTGCCACGATTTAACTTAAACATCGAAACGAATTAGTACAATACTGCCATGGTTTAACTTAAACAACAAAACACATTACGATGTGGCCACGATTTAACTTAAACATCGAAACGAATTAGTATGATGCGGCTTTAATATATCGACCAAATTTTCTTCAAGTCGATAACGATAACACCAATTTGAACATATATCAGCCGCTCCCGATATGGTGGCCGATATATTGTGCATCCCTATATGAAAGTGTACCATCTGTAAGTGGACTATTAATGTTATCTGTCAGTACACATACAAAAATAGACATACGTGTGCATATTCACATCAACTAAGTACTTCTTTTCCACAAGCCTGGACTTGCTCTTGCATGTGTGCTGTGTTTGTGTCCGTCGTGAATGTGTTTCCTGCAGTGTGTGCACACACAGGTCCAGTGGCGGATATAACTGTGTTTATGTTCACATTCCATCTTGGTCTCATTGTGGTAATGACACAGATATCTGTGGCATGTTGTTAGGCAGGTGTTGTGATAGGGAGATGGGATGCCCCTAACCAAAGGGAAGAAGGATATTCTCGTGAAGCAGCCGAATATCAAAAAACAAGCGACACACACGAGACCAGTTTGGCTGAACTTTCAGTCCAGAATACACTAAAGCTAACAAACGGGCCTGGTTAATTCCACCCGTGACAGCTCTACAAACAGCATTCCAGAAGGCCGGAATCCTGTGTCCCAGAATCCGGTCTGCCGCAGTATTCCCGGGATTCAGGGTGACCGGCCTACACAAACATGCTCTATTCCCTGCGTTTGAGGGAGCCTGTTTGCCCCTGACTGTGTGCATGTAATCCCATAACTACTTGCTTCCATCTCTATTGCACATATTGACACATCCCTCAACTCTGTTCCTCAGGATCGGTCCAGGATGTATGACAGCTTGAACATGCATTCGTTGGAGAGCTCCCTGATCGACATCATGAGGGCGGAGCAGGACCCTTTGAAGGGTAAGAGATGTTTCCTGTCTCATAAGGCTTTGTTGCACATGACTCTTCATCACCGTCTTAGAAGAACCAGCAGTTTCTGTACTAGACCCAGACCGATAAAGTATTTTCAAGGCCGATACCGATACAAATATTTTTTGGGTTTTAAAATCCAATATTTCCAATATATCGGCCGATATTTTGTTTTTATTAAATATTGTTGGATTTCACACACGTGTGAAAAGAAAAGCTAACTTTTCTGCACAAGATACGTTTGATACTTTTTCTCTATGTCTAAATGTTCACTCCTCGCAAGTATAACTTACAGGGACTGTAACTAGAGATATGCTAGTTATAAATACAGTAATCATTACTTTATTTAGGCAGAAAAGGTTCATTGTGGTTTCCAAGCTCATTAATGTTAACGTTAGCGGTCTTCCACTGATGATAGTGGCATTAGCTAGCTTTGTGGTTAGCTAGATAGCCATGTTTCCATCGACACGTTTTTATCCGAATTAAGTGATATCGAATGAAAAATGCCTTATGGAAACAGTAAAATTCGATGAAATTTCATGAAAATCGACTCAAATGAAATACGTTCGGTCTCATCGGATTTTCTCTTGATCGATATACGGCTAATGCGATAAAAGCTGATGGAAACGTTATTTGCCGAATAAATAATGAATTGCGATTAAGTTTTATGCCCTTTTATGGTTGCAACACGTCAGAAGACGAGTTCATTTCCGGCCAGTCTGTTTGCGCACACATGGCGGATGTCAACAAAGACAGATGTACGTGGACAAAGCAAAAAGATGCTTCAACCAAAGGGTTTCGGTGAACCACGATCTCCCAGAACTGATGGAGCGCTGTCGTTCCCAAACCACAGTCACCTCTGACGTCGGGCATACGTGCATCGTCATCATCATAGCAATGTTTATAGCGTCGCTGTTTTCTTAGGTTAGTTTTGCTTGTTTTTACGTGGCTTGGTTGAATTGTAATGTTGAATGTGGTCTTTTATTTCTAGTTAACAGACTGCGGCGCTTCTAGTATAACACACCGTTGCCATGGACGCAGTTCAGAGACGGAACCCAGACAGCAAACTGACATTGAATCAACGTGGAAACGACGTCTCTCATGACATTGAAACAACGTTGATTTTGCTCATCGAATTAACGTTGAACCAACGTCAGACGCGGCATTCTTCAAAGCTAAATGAAAATCGAAAATTGGTTTGCTTTCATAACGTTGAAACAACGCGTTGATTTCAAGTTGATTTTCCGTTAGTTTTGAAAGAATGACGCGTCTGACGTCGGTTCAACGTTAATTCGATGAGCAAAACAATGTCAGATCAACGTTGTTTCAATGTCATATTTCCACGTTGATTCAATGTCAGTTTGCTATCTGGGAACAGACTATTTTCTTTAGCAGAAGCAATACTCGTTTTTAAATCAATAAACTCGTTTTTAAGTCAATATTTTGTGTCAAATTATTGATTTATTGATTTATTTGGTTGATTTATATGTAGGCTAATAAGCAGGATAATATATAGCGAGGCGGTTGTTATAGCGAATACAACCAACAACCGCCTCGCATACATTATCCCATATGTCGCAATCAGCTGGCACATAAGCATTATTAGCCTTCAACTTGTGAAATATTGATCATTTTTGGTAGATGGCGCGATACGTTTTGTCTAACAAAACTTTGTTCGCAAAAGTTTGCTTGAATGTTGTTCGATTCAGTGTGAAAATAAATGGAAACACCTTAAAATGTCTCAAATCAATTCGATATACCAATTTGATCGCAAAACAGCATGTGACGCCATTACGTACAGGTTTTTATTCGCTTTAAAGCCGTTGGATGGAAACACACTTTCACCAGCTTTATCCGCATGAGTTTTTTAACCGAATTTCAGATAATTCGATTGACAAGTGGATGGAAACATGGCTTATGATGAGCCATAATTTAGCAATAGATAACATCATACTGCAAATTGTAAAGCATACATTTTCAATATAACAGGCCAAGGAGAGACGATTAAAGCGTGTTTCGTCTGTTTTTATTTTATTTTTTAAATATTCATTTATCGGCCATTATAACTGCCGATACCGATATTATGGAAAATGCCTAATATCGGCCGATAACATCGGTCTGGCTCTATTGATTTGTTCGTATAATTGAGAGGGTTGCATTGAGCTCTGGGATTCTAGCCACTTTTGGTTATACAGATAAATGTTTCTTGATATCAAAAAGTGAGCTTATAAAATGGATAATTTTGTCTCTTAGATATTATTAGAGGATGCTTAAAGGGGTTGTAAAACAGCCACATGGACACACAACAGTTAAATTAGGATAATAATGTACTTTTTTCTTGTCAGCGTCTTGCAATAGTTTTTAATTATTAATTATTCTGTTAATAAATAAGCTATTAGAAATAGTGGATTTTACGCTGGTAAAAGCATCAAAAAAGTATCATCAAGCGCAACTTCCCTTTTAAGGAGTAGCCTTTTTGTCATGAAAATAATAGACTTTAAAATGAGTAAAATAAAACTTCAATTTTACTTGCAATGAAATACAAATGTATTATAGTGTACATTTATATTAAATGCAATTATCTAAACTTAAGTGGGTCAAAAACACTCTTAAGTAGGACATTTTTATTTGCAATTTCATAATTACCTCTATTTCTTGAACATGTGGAAGAAAAAATAGATATTTTCGCCAGGTCACATGGACACACAACAGTTAAATTAGGATAATAATGTACTTTTTTTTGTCGGTGTCTTGCAATAGTTTTTAATTATTAATTATTCTGTTAATAAATAAGCTATTAGAAATAGTGGATTTTACGGTGGTAAAAGCATATATTTTCCAATATTCAACTGTGCATGTTAATCAAAAAAGTTTAATCAAGCGCAACTTCCCGTTTAAGGAGTAGCCTTTTTGACTTTAAAATAAGTAAAATAAAGAATAACACTTCAATTTTACTTTCAATGAAATACAATTGTATTATATTGTACATTTATATTAAATGCAATTTTAAGTGGGTCAAAAACACTCTTAAGTAGGACATTTTTATTTGTAATTTCATAGAAAAAAATAGATATTGTGGCCAGGTCTATTGGACAAGTTCCCTTTTACATTTTTTTCCACATGATATCGTATCGAAAAATAGGTTGTTACAGCATTTATGTCGGAGGTGTCAAGCACTAACTTAAAGGACTCATCCAGTTTAAAGTTTAATAGCAACTAATCAGGGGCACGGCCTATCATGGCCTGAACCCCGTGGCACACTGGTTCGAGTCCCGGCTGAGTTTGCATGTTCTCCCTGTGTGTCTACGAGTGCTCTGGTTTCCCACACAATCCAAAAACATGCAGTATAGGTGAATTAGAGACGCTAAATTGTAGGTGTGAATGCGTGTGTGTGTGTGTGTCCAAGCCATTGAGATTCATTGGGAGGGTTTCACGAACAGTCTCTCGCGTATGGCAGGAGATATGGCCCATAGTTTCACCAAGAGTCAGATATAGGACTGAAATGGGCAATGAATGAATGAACGGATGATTGTTTGTGAGTGGAGTCCCAGGCTCACGGTGTGTGTGGTGCTGTGGATCTGGGTGTGGCACTGCGTCTCTCTCACTGGAGCTTCTCGCTCAGCCTGCTGGAGCAGATGGACCAGACACATGGGGCGGCACGCACTGCAGAGACCGGGAGAGAGAGAGGGAAGGGTGTGGGTCTATATTTAGCTCATGCCACCCGGCTGTGTGTGACAGATAAAGGACAGGAGAGTGAATGGGGCCCAGCTTCCACATGCCATCTTTTAAAGGGGTCATGACATGGATATTTTTTTATTATTTGAATATGTTGCTTGAGATTAACTTGTAAGGTTTTTTTGCACAAAAATAAATATATGTGAGGAAAATTATTATTTTTAACCCTCACTCTGAAATGATCCGTTTTTAAGGCGTTGGTCCTTTTGAAAAATCCCCAGAAATGACATACCTCAACTGAAAAAGATACAATTCATGAACCCTTTGCACTAAAAGCACAAGTATGATCTCATTTGGTTGTTTATAGTAAATGTTGAATTAATTATTGCCATAATGAAAAACATTTTTTTAAATAGCTTCGAAGTTTTGTAAAGTTATTAGAAATGTATTTTTATGAAACATGATCTTCATGAAAATTAAATATACGTTGGCCCTGTAGCAATCTAGAAATGCACTGCAGCTAAAGCCATACTGTGTGTGACCATTTTATATTTAAAATCTGAAAATGATAAGTCTAAAACTCCGTACATGTTTTTCAAGATCATGTCAAATTACTTTATTTTGATTAGACTCTAAAATGCAAACTGATGTTTAGTCATCTTCTAAGTCGTCTATTCAGTCTATTGTCTTTTTTGTTTTGTGGTGCAAACGAGCCCCATCAAGTCTCAGTCTCCCTATGCACACATTCACACCTTTACAGACTGGTTATATGGCTATAAATATGCATTTTCTTTGTCTGCATTATAGCTACTAACGATTGCTATTCACAGGCTGTTCATAGGGTTTCAAACCGTGATTTCTTTTATCAATGTGCTTCACATTTGAAACTATCAAATGCACTGAAAAATTTCAGTAAGCATTCCTATTTAGAAAAAAAAAATCATAAAGGAATAACTTCTGGTGCACCTGCTAGCATGTTAGCTTAGCACACCATCAATACACGACAATTTTTGAGATTAAAACCATGTTTGAGCTCCAAATTTACTTTAGAACGCAAGTCGAGTGTTTTGAATAATCTTCTGTGATCTAATTTGGCTTCAGATAAAAAATCAGACAGAAAATATATTATTTATTGTATTGTGCACAATGAAAAAATCTATATCGATTAGCATTACATTATAAATATAATCTATTATTATGAAAATACCTGGCATGGCTTGAAGAACAAAATCATTGAAATCATGTTTATTGTCTTCAAAACATCTTTATCTGCATGTTAGAGCCATAGATATCTATATAAAGGCTAGATGTCTCACGGCGGAGTATTTACCCAGATAGCAAACTGACATTGAATCAACGTGGAAATATGACATCGAAACAACGTTGATCTGACATTGTTTTGCTCATCGAATTAACGTTGAACCAACGTCAGACGCGTCATTCTTTCAAAACTAACGGAAAATCAACTTGAAATCAACGCGTTGTTTCAACGTTATGAAAGCAAACCAATTTTCGATTTTCATTTAGCTTTGAAGAATGCCGCGTCTGACGTTGGTTCAACGTTAATTCGATGAGCAAAATCAACGTTGTTTCAATGTCATGAGAGACGTTGTTTCCACGTTGATTCAATGTCAGTTTGCTATCTGGGTATCGTCATCACCGGCGGCCATCTTGTCACAGACAGGCTTTCTGGCGGGCTCTGATGTAAGAAATACTCTTATCTCATTGAAATCTTGACGGATTTACAAGCGGTTTGGTTTCTCACAAACGTTATTAACGTGGCTATAATTCTGGATGATTATTTATTTATACACTTATTATTCATAAGTATGCAGTATCATAACTACATCTCTGTCGTTTATAACAAACCAGACCGTTTGAAAATCGGTAGAAAATTGAGCAAGTTACGGTGATTTAAAAAATACATGCACCATTAAAACAATGTTACTAGTGAGCGAGCTGCCTGTGACAAGATGGCCGCCAGGTGCTGACGTCGACCTCCATTGGCCAGCTGCGCGGACGAGATTTCTAGCCTTTACATAGATATCTATGGTTACAGCGATCTCTGTTAGCTTTGTTTACGTCAGGCATGTCAGTTCCTGGAATGTCACATGGTTATGGCTCTTCTTCATGTTCCATATATGGAATATTCTGTGCAGACAGCGCCCTCAGGCTATTGGTATGAATTGAAAACACAGCACATCTCAGGAAGAAGCGCTCATAATGATTACATTGACACATTTTAGTATAAATTCAATAAATAGTATTCCTGTCTATAGAAATATGATGTGAATCTATGAGAATCAAACAATAGTTTCTCCAAGTCTGCACACTTTTGAGCTAAAGCCCTGAGGGACGTTGTTTTGTGAATCGCTGTCTTGACGACAGCAAGCAGAAATGATAGTAACTTTGAAAAAAAACAACAAAAAAAAACGCTTCAGAGCGCCGGCGCACGGACTGAAGATTAAATGGTTAAGGCTTGTCAGTAAACGGCCACTGTTATGATTGGCTGATGTCATCTCCTAAGAAACTGTATCAACATCTATCACTATTCCACATGATTAAGTGTTTTGAAAACATTATCCATATCAAACCGTCATGAAATCGTGTACTTGTGTTTTGTGATGCAGTGGCTGTCAGATTCAATACAGCTGGCATGCGAACTCAATTACAAAACAAAATGCTCCGAACAAACATATAATCCTCCGACGAGATCCGGGACGCCATTAAATTTAACCATCCACATGCAGAAATCCTTCTGAAGTCTGTACACAAATGAGTAAAATAGCTGTTTCAACTGGACTGGAATCAATACAGACTCAAGTGTGTGAGGTATTTCAGAAACTGGACACACATCTGTATACCGTCTCAGTGTAGACAGCATCAGTCATTATAATGGGTTCTGTTTGCCTTTGTTACGACGCTCACATCCGGTGTAGGAACAAGTCAGCCATTGAGCGACTGAACACCAGTGGGCGGGGCCTGTGGTGCAATGACTGTTCGTCGAAGCTTTGGAGGCAGTCATATGCAAATATACGTGCCCGTGTGCTGTCACAGATCCCGTAATATCAAGAAGGACGTTTTAAACTGCGAAACTTACAGGATGTTTTAATGGTACAAAGACCTCTAAAATATCGAAAGATCTAGGCAAATTTGATTTCTCATGTCATGACCCCTTTAAAGAATTCACCTTATTTACTTCAATCTCGATCCTGGTCAAATTTTGCATAATTGATAATGCAACCTTTCTAAAATATTCCCGCAGTTAACACTGTGAGCTAGTCTTTTCGTCCGTATTGTTATATATCTGAGCGAAACGGCTTCTGGAACAAGAACAAATGTGGGCGGGGCTTGATTTTTGTCCAGGGGGAATGGAATGAATGCTTGTGGTTTGCTATTGGTGGATCTCATGTGAGTGACAGGTTGCCCCGCCCCCTAGTGAACGCATCATAGGAGAAGAGAAGAGCTGCAAGAGGGAGGGGAAGTTACTTTGAATTAAGATTACGGAGCACATGAGTTAAAATAATGATGTGCACGGATAGATCATTTATAATAAACACTGCAACATTCTTAAAAAAAAACAAGAATGTTGATTAAATAATAAAAGCAAATAACAATATGATATAGAAATATATTATTATTTGGATTCACTTGTCTGAGATGCTCTGGAATATCCCGTTTCATCTCATTATGGAATTATTACAGCTTTCAAATGCTATTTCAAGTTGACTTTAATATGGGAACTGCGGGGTTAACAGTAGGAAACCACCAAATTATGATCTAAATTAGGGCTGTCAAACGATTAATCACGATTAATCGCTTCCAAAATAAAAGTTTGGGTTTACATAATATATGTGGGTGCACTGCGTATAATTGTTTGATATTTATAAATACATACACATGCTTGTATATATTTAAGAAATATTTTCATGTATATACTGTATACAGATTTATATATAATTTATATTATATATATATAAATATAAACATTTTATATAAATAATTTTTGTATTAAATATACTTGCATGTGTGTGTGTTTATATATATATATATATATATAAATAATTATACACAGTGCACCCACATATATTATGTAAACACAAAGTTTGTGATTAATCGTTTGATTATTTATGCGATTAATCGTTTGACAGCCCAAATCTAAATGTTTCAGTAGTGGTGGTGTAGCTAAGCTACCTGTGCATTTCCTGCGCTTTAGCTTTTCTAACATGCCGACGTTGGCTTAATCGAACAGATCGCGGGAGATGTGCTGAGCGAACCACTCCTGAGAAACCCGCTCGATAGACGACGGGTCGTCACGAGTGTGTGCCAGCATCAGGGAATGTGCTGACACTAGCCGAAGCGCTCAAAACAACACACCGCTGTTGAAATATTAAACACTTGGCAGAGATACCGGACCACTTCCAGTGTTGGTTTGTCTTGTGATGTTATTGAATGTAATCACAAAGCAGATTAAACGAAACCATAGTTCGATTGACCGTGGAAGGACGATGTAAGCTCTGTAATTGTTTCTAGGAGCTTCTGCGTTTAATAATTGGACAACAGATGGTGTGTGTGTGTGTGTGTGTGTGAGGACTTGGAAGAATTACAGCTTATTGTGTGTGTACCTGGACGTTTTCTAAAAAAAAAAATCTGTCAGACTAGATTAGGGATAAATCTCAGGACATCATGTCCAGGTCACATTTGACTCCCAAAATCAAACAGAAAAATATTTTGAATACATTTTGCATGAAGAAAATGAAGACTACTCTTCCCCACTACAATATTATTTGGACATATTTATATTTCTTGCTTTAAATAGTTATTTTTATTTAAAAAAGAAAGAACAATATATTTTTTCTTTCGAAAAGAGAACATTTGCGTCTTGAAATCTAGAAATTAAGTAACTCCATAAATTCATAAAAACAATGGCACACTTGTTGAATGACTTGTTGTTTTCAAATTGTTTTTACTGAGGCTTTCAAGAGGATTTTTGCAATTTCACCAGAACCTTGTCTATGTTAGCACAGGCTAGATAACATTACCTGGGAATAGTTCAGAACACATCACAGAAAACCAAACATGAAGTGTGTAACCCTGTGTGGGCCCCTGGATCTGACCGGGCCCTGGGAATCATCCTGGGAGTCCCCGACAGCCACACTTTTAAAGGGAATTTTTCTGTGTCTTAAGTGCTCACATGTTAAACTAGCATGTGTCATGTGATAGAGCTTCGGGATCTCTATGTTTGCGTATGTCATGTGACTGGGGTCAAACTTAAGGATGACCTTAATAACACATCAAAGCTAGTTCGTCATTGCTAGAGACATTCATAATGAGGGACAGGGGCTCTGTTTCAAAACCTATCGACCCCCGTTCACACAAAGAATGCTAATATTAGCTCCACACCAGCAAACCAGAACGTCTGTGTCTTTACGTCAGATATGCGCTGGCTGCGGGTTTGTCATCTGCCACTTTAAATGCCTGAGCCAAGTCTGATTGACTGTCAATGTTTTTATTCTTAATAAATAAAAAAATAAATCTGAAAGTGTGTAGTTCCTTTGTGTCATTATCTTAAAGGATTAGTTCACTTTTGAAAAAACTTTTGCTGATAATTTACTCACCCCTATGTCATCCAAGATGTCCATGTCTTTCTTTCTTCAGTCGAAAAGAAATTAAGGTTTTTGATGAAAACATTCCAGGATTTTTCTCCTTATAATGGACTTCAATGGGAACCAGGTCCAACCGACAGTTAATAACAGTTTCAGATGCAGCTTCAAATGTCTTTAAACGATATCAGACGATGAATAAGGGTCTTATCATGCGAAACGATCGCTTATTTCAAAGCTTATTCCAAAAATGTAACTTTTCTAAGGACAAATGCTAGCCTTTCTCCATTCTGTGAGTCGCGTTTGCAACGTCACGTAATACGTAATTACGTTCAAAAGGTCACGGGCGACGTAGCCGGAAGTACAGAGTCAGAGTGTTTACAAGTTGAACGCATAGGTTGAACGTGCAAACTAACTCAAACGCCGTTTACAAAAAAGGAATTAAAAGGTAAAACGACGATGTCGGACGATTTTGACTCTGTACCTCCGGCTACGTCGCCCGTGACCTTTTGAACGTAATTACGTATTACGTGACGTTGCAAACGCGCCTCACAATATATTACAAGGCTAGCATTTGTCCTTAGAAAAGTTACATTTTTGGAATAAGCTTTGAAATAACCGATCGTTTCGCATGATAAGACCCTTATTCATCGTCTGGTGTCGTTTAAAGACATTTGAAGCTGCATCTGAAACTGTTATAACTGTCGTTTGGACCTTGGTTGGACCTGGTTCCCATTGAAGTCCATTATAAGGAGAAAAATCCTGGAATATTTTCATCAAAAACCTAAATTTCTTTTCGACTGAGGAAAGAAAGACATGGACATCTTGGATTACATGGGGGTGAGTAATTTATCAGCAAAAGTTTTTTCAAAAGTGAATTAATCCTTTAATAAGTGGTGTGTCAGTCACCATTCTCATCCAATTAAACCGTACTCTGTAGTTATTGATATAGTTGTCATCCATTGTGTGAATGGGCCTTTAATAAAGTGCATTAGTGCTTTTCCCCATTCATTTCACACATTTACAACCTCTGAGTTCACTGCAGTTCTGTCTTTAAAGGTTTATAAGTTATTGTTGTTGTTTTCCTGTAGAAAAAAGCAAATACGTGTCTACCTCAGGACTGTTGCGCTCTAGGCTATGGCTGATTTGGATGCCATAGACATATACACTAGACCTCACCTTGGCTACGGCAGTCCATTGGAACGAATGCGTCAATAGAGCCGCCATCTTGAAACAGGGGAGCCCCTCCACTTTAATGCATCAGACACAGGTCTAACGGAAATAAAATCCCCATAAATCATCATGAATGCGATTTTTCTTGTTTTTTTGTTTTTTCCCCACGGTCAGACATGTATTTATCATTGATTCCAGAAAGAAATTTATTTATTTATTTTTAAAAAAATCATTCTTCCTAGTTCAGATTTCATCCGTGAACATCATACGCTGCACAAAAGTCCGCCACCATCAATGAATTCGAAGTAAAGGCAGAGATAGCAGCGTTACCTAGCTACTTCCTATGACAAGACCCCTGTTCCAAGATGGCGGCGGTTTTGACGCATGTTTAGAACCCCAAGGTGAGGTCTAAGCTGTGTCTGAAATCGCTCCCTATCCACTAAATAGTGCACTATATCGGGTGTCGGCCATTTTGTAGTGGTGTCCGAATTCTGAGTGAACGACATCATTCCCTACATTCATTCACTACTTTTACCCACAATCCTCTCTGAATTCGAGTGTACATTCGATGTACACTCGCTGAAGCCCTATTTCCCACAATCCAATGCGGAGAGAACTGAGCGCGCATGAAAGTTCGGCGCGAGCAAGTTTAAACCAGAGATTACATTACATCCAGTGGAGGATTTGAAAAATATCCGTTAATCGTCGTTTTGAACATAATAACGGTCGCCGGAGGGCGCTCGACGACACGTCATCTGTGAACGTGAGAGTTAATGTACAATTTCAGTCGATGAAACTACAAAGCTGGCACGGAGGTATAATTACAAAATAAAGTCATTATGATTGTTATTGTTGTTAATATTATTTTATAAACTAGGTAATGTAAGATAAAAGGAGTTTTATCAGTACGCGTGACGAAGCCTTTTCTGCGACAGCTCCAACTCTCCGACGCACAGTGTAAACGTCAGCGTCCGAATTCACTCACTTCATCTCCTTCACTCCTTGCAGATATAGTGCACTCAAATGCCATA
>NW_024121625.1:0-23808 GCF_016745375.1 Pimephales promelas
TGTCTGATTTAGAACAGTTTATTTATATTTGCATTTCAATTGGCACCTCTATCGTCAAATACGATTGACCATAAGCATACAGTTTGGCAGTATGGTTTTGTTCTGGGCAAGAACTCCCTGTGTAATGTATATCCATAGCATGGATGAGAGCAGGAAGAGCACAATAACCCCCTTAGGATAACAGAACCAACACATTCTCATCCTTGGGCGTCAGTTTGACAATGCGACGCACATGGCACCCTTTCAACGCAGTCTCATCAAAAAGTCATATAACTGACGTTTTGGGACGTCTTTTGACCATACGTCAATATTCGCCTTTTTAGGGCCCCCTTAAACGTCGGTAGATGAGGTTATGGGATCCTAACTCTACCCCAGACCTAAACCTAACCCGTCACCTAACTGACGTTAACGGTAAAGCGTCAGTTGTATGACGGCCCGGGATCGCCATCTACCGACGTTTAAGGGGGCCCTAAAAAGGCGGATATTGACGTATGGTCAAAATACGTCTCAAGACGTCAGTTATATGACTTTTTGGGATGAGAATGTGTTGACCCTTTAGTGTCAGTTTAACACGCTTCCGTTATGGGTAGGTTTAGGTCTGGGGTAGGGTTAGTGTTAGACCACTAGGAGGCGCCTTCTGGCCCATATACAGTAGGGCCAAAAAGTATTTAGTCAACCACTGATTGTGCAAGTTCTCCTACTTAGAATGATGAGAGTGGTCTGTACACGACGAGTTGAGTTTTTACCAAAAAGTTCTATTTTGGTTTCATCTAGAGTTGGGCGATATGCTCCATTTTCATATCGTCCTATCGTCATCCGGTGAGATCGGTGATATTATCGCGAGGGGGCGGGGCTTACTTATTTGATTATTAACTTGATTATTTACTCATTAATTTGCTTGTTTTATTAGCCTACTTCGTTTTATATACGAGAATCTTTTTTTCTATTTTGCTTGCAAAGGTGGAGTTTATTAATAGGATCAGGTTATTTCCCGTAAGTTAACCCGTTTATAAGAACGTCGTCGCATGTAAACGCGCTCATTCCCTGAAAGTGAGAGTAAAAATGGACTGCTTTCGGCATCTGCATTAACGCGGCGTTCTCTCAGAGATGACGATGATAACGGCAGCTATAATACTATTTTAGTGATATTATTATTATTAATAATAATAATATTTAGTAATTGTATTGTTTTTGGTGTTAGTGTCATTAAACGTTTTGTTAATGTGTTACGGAAACAAATACTGACGAACAACGATGCCGTCTTCATCTTGGATCTGTATAAGAATTATGCGTCTGTTAAAACGAGCACTCTTCATAATTTGTGAATGGATAACCTTTTATTTTACCAATTAAATTTTGATGTGGGATGTCGTTTTTTAGTCTGTTTTAAAAACATTCTAAGAGGAGTCCTCATTAGTGCGTGACGGTGTTGTTGCAATTGTTACGTGGTGATGTCGTTGTAAATTTAGGCAAGGCAAATTAACTGTAGTTCCTAATATTAATTTAATAACAATACTAGCTTTATAATAATAATAATAGGCCTAATAATAATAATTTAATACATTATGGTAAAACGAGGCAATTGTCGTATTGATATCGTCAAAGGCATCTACCATCAGCTATATCTCAGACTATCGTCGATACACGATACTATCGTCTATCGGCACAACCCTAGTTTCATCTGACCACATGATATTCTTCTAATCCTCTTCTGGATCATCGATATGATCTGTGGCAAACTTCAGATGGGCCTGGACATGTACTGGCTTAAGCAGGGGGACACGCCTGGCCAACCCGGTCTCATCCCAAGACGTCATATAACTGACGTTTTGGGACGTCTTTTGACCAAACGTCAATATTCGCCTTTTTAGGGCCCCCTTAAACGTCGGTAGATGAGGTTATGGGATCCTAACTCTACCCCATACCTAAACCTAACCCTAAACCTAACCCGTCACCTAACTGACGTTAAAGGTAAAACGTCAGTTGTATGACGGCCCGGGATCGCCATCTACCGACGTTTAAGGGGGCCCTAAAAAGGCGGATATTGACGTATGGTCAAAATACGTCCCAAGACGTCAGTTATATGACTTTTTGGGATGAGACTGTGTTAGCCTGGCACTGCAGGATTTGAGTCCCTCTCGGTGTAGTGTGTTACTTATGTTAGTCTTTGTTACGTTGGTCCCAGCTCTCTGCAGGTCATTCATCAGGTCCCTCCGTGTAGTTCTGGGATTTTTGCTCACCGTTCTCATGATCATTTTGACCCCACGAGATGAGATCTTGCGTGGAGCCCCAGATCGAGGGAGATTACAATTTCTCCCACAGTTGATTTTTTTTCACACCAAGCTGTGTGCCTGTTGTAGATTCACTCTTCCCAGCCTGGTGCAGGTCTTCCTTTACAATTTTCTTCCTGGTGTACTTCGACAGCTCTTTGGTCTTGGCCATGGCTGAGTTTGGAGTGTGACTGTTTGAAGCCGTGGACAGGTGTCTTTTATACAGGTTCAAACAGGTGCCAATAATACAGGTAATGAGTGAAGGACAGAAGAGCTTCTTAAAGAAGTAGTTACAGGTCTGTGAGAGACAGAAATCTTTCTGGTTTGTGGGTGACCAAATGTGACCCGCTCTGGCAAAATGAGTCGGAAGTGCCAACGTTCCATTTTAAGATATGGGCGGATTATGTGGAAAAACAATGAAATAACAAAAGAAATGAAATAAATGAAATAAATTTAGCTAATTTCAAAGAACAGACATTCACAAATAATCTCCCAAAGTTTTGTAGTCCAGATAATTGAGTAAAGGTATTTTTATACTCACACTTGTTATCTTGCCGGTCAAAACTTTCTCCGCAGTAAAACCAATGCAATTTATTTTTGTTCTATAATATTTATTCTTTTTAATTTAGTATTTTGAGACAATATAATTAAATTTATTCATATGTATGCAATATTTATTGTTTATTTTTGCCATGGAAAATATATATATATATTTCTATATATATATATATATATATATATATATATATATATATATATATTATTTTTTTCAAAAAAATATTAATGCAGTATTTTAGTTCCCTATCGTAGTCACTTCGAGTTACGTCAGAAGTGACGGAGATTGGGGGTTTCGCATAGAAAGCCAATCCTCTTCGAGTATTAAAACACGAGCCAATGGCATGCAATGCCTTGGGGCTGCGGAAATTTGCATAGCGTACTCCGCCCTACTCCGTGAGTATAAAAGGAGGAAGTGAACGCAACCGCAGTATGTTTTCGCTTCGGAGCCAAGAGAACCTCTTCACTCCTGAAAGCACTGTTCAAGACTCTTCGAGACGAGCGTCCTCTTCAGTGTTGGTGTGACGGCGGTACCCAGCGAGATTCTGCATCGCCTGCGATCTGAGCAGTGGTCTGCCAGACTTTGCGCTTCTCCCTGGTCGCTTCAGCGCTGAAAGAGTGAATTTCCTCCTCTCATTGAAAGAGCTGCACGCGCACGTCTTTTTAAAGACGGTTCGCCCGTGCTCTTCTGGGTGTGATTGATTTCTGTCGTCATCTGATGGTCACGATCGCTGCTTTGTATGCCTGGGCATTTCAGCATGCAGCAGCAGCGTTCGTGGATGACTCATTTTCCTTTGTGGGAACATGACCATCTCTACACTGAGGTCGAGACTCAATGATCTCACTTGAGTGAGAGTCCCGGTCCCCCCCGCTCGATCGGTTTCCTCCATAGGGGGCCCGTCGACCCGGGGACCTGGTGATTTACGGTGATGGTGTGGGATAAAGCCCCGACGATTCCTCGGGCCACACCTCCCGCCTCAGTGCGAGAGCCAGCGAGCGTTAGTTCGATTCAGTCGGTTGCTTCTTCGGTGGCACCGGCTGCTTCGGGCAGCGCTCCAGATGATGATGCGATGTCGATCACAGCATCACTAGGCGGGCTTGACTCCTCGGGAAGTGAGGATGCGGCCGCGTTGCCTCCCTCGGGAGCGTCAGCGCCGCCGTGTCTGATCCCGCGATGATGGCCGTGCTATCTCGGGCGTCCGTGAGCATCGGGTGGGGGTGGAACTCCGCCCCTCCCCGATCTCTCGCGGCTGAATAATTGGTTTTTGGGTAACGCTGCCGCCTTACGGCCACGGCCAACCCCAATTTCCTTTTTTCCCCGAGTTGCATGCGGAACTGACACGCACTAAAAAAAAAAAAAAAAAAGCGTGCTTAGTTCCCCGCCCTTCCTCCCCTCGGCGATGCGGCTGTCTGTGGGTACGCTGGGGCTCCCCCGGTCAACCGGCGGTTGCTCTCAGATGCCCCTCCAAAGCCTATGGGTTCTCGTCGTCTATGGCGGCGCGATTCTGTAGAGCGGCGGGACAGGCAGCCTCCGCCCTGCATATGATGAGCACCTACAAAGCTAGCTGCTCAGGAATGTGCACGAGGAGGTGACGGACCAAGCGAGCTGCGAGCCTATCGCCTACCTTGTCCTTAAACGGGTCACGGAGGCGGTCGCTCGCTCCCTTGGTCAGGTGATGCCCACCGCTGTGGTCCAGGAGCATCATAATGTTCGGCGGTGCGGTCCAGGACTTTGCCCAGCACTTCTCGACCGCCTAGGAGCAGACGAAGGCGGTTTCTCTGCCCCGACGGCCAGCTGCTGCCTCCAACCAGCCGTCGGCTCGGACGCCTCCGCCAGCTCGCCGCCGAGGACGCCCCCCTGCGGCTCCCTTCCCTCCCACGCGGCCCCAGCAGCAGCCTTCAGCCGGTTCGCGTCGCGGAGGAGGCCACAGGTAAGCGTCCCCCCCCCCCCCCCTCAGGCCGTGTGCCCCGCTAAACGCCAGGCGAAGCGATGTTCCTGAGGCGGGCCGCTCAGTGATAGTGTCATGGTTTTTCTCAGGAGGCGGTGGCAGGGCCCCTCCTTCCCCGGTGGAGGGCCGGTGGAGAATCTTTTGTTCTAGCTAGCTCCCTGAGCTGGTTGAGAAAAGCTGACACTGTCATTGAGCACACAGACTGGAATGAGCGCGCACGACGTCCAGTGCGTCGCCCCGTTCATTCCTCTCTGTCTCGGAGGGCGCGGAAGGGTGCGTGTGTCGTCCCCGGGCTACGCCAATCCCTTCCCCCTCTGTCGCCAGACCCCCGGCGAACAGACCCCCGTGGAACGCTCTGCCTTCCCTGGTCTCTTCTGTCGGGGAGCGGGTTTCGACGGTGCATCCGGACGGGGTAACTCCTGCACGCATGCCGGTCGACCCGCCTCGCTGCCCCTCCGGGGGACGTCTGTGGTTCGCATGACCCCGTTGGCTCACTTCCTGGAAGCCTGGCTAGCGCTTCCCGGGGTTCCCGCTGGGTCATCAGAACGATCGGATTCGGCTACGCGATTCAGTTCGCACGGTCTCTTCCCCGCTTCAGGGGAGTTCGCTCCACGATGGTTGGTGGCAATGCCCCAGTCTTGAGAGCGGAGATTGCGACCCTGCTGGCGAAGGGTGCAATCGAGACGGTCCCTCCAGCCGAGGTGAGGTCCGGGCTTTACAGCCCCTACTTCATTGTCCCCAAGAAAGACCGGTGGGTTACGACCGATCCTGGACCTGCGCATTTTGAACCGTTCTCTCCATCGACTACCGTTCAAAATGCTCACGGCCAAACGCATTTTCGAATGTGTTCGGTATCAGGATTGGTTTGCAGCGATCGACCTGAAGGACGCGTACTTCCATGTCTCCATTCTCCCTCGACACAGACCGTTTCTTCGGTTTGCCTTCGAGGGCCAGGCATACCAGTACGCCGTTCTCCCATTCGGGTTAGCTCTGTCCCCTCGCGTCTTCACGAAGATCGTCGAGGCAGCCCTTGTTCCCCTTCGCGAACACGGGGTTCGCATCCTGAACTTCTCGACGACTGGCTGTTACTAGCACACTCTCGAGCTCAGGTTTGCGAACACAGAGACCTGGTGCTACGGCACCTAGCCCGTCTGGGCCTTCGGGTCAACCGGGAAAAGAGCAAACTTTGCCCCGTGCAGAGGATCTCTTTTCTCGGCATGGAGATAGACTCGGTCGCCATGTCCGCGCAGCTCACGAACGAGCGCGCGCACTCACTGCTGGCTTGTCTTCGACAGTTCGAGGGCAAGAGTGCGGTTCCACTGAAACTATTTCAGAGGCTCCTGGGGCATATGGCATCCGCGGCCGCGGCAACGCCGCTCGGTTTGCTTCATATGAGACCGCTTCAGCTGTGGCTTCGCGATCGAGTCCCGAGGTGGGCATGGCATCGCGGCTCGCTCCGAGTTCCAGTGACTCCGACGTGCCGCCGATCCTTCTTCCCGTGGTCGAACCTCAGCTTTTTACGGACTGGGTCCCTATTCAGCGAGTTTCCAGGCATCTCGTTGTCTCCACGGATGCGTCTACCACGGGTTGGGGTGCCATGTGCAATGGGCATGCAGCCGCCGGTTCCTGGACAGGAGCCCAGCGCCTCATGCACATCAATTGCCTCGAGCTGTTGGCAGTACGGCTCGCCCGGCACCGCTTCCGAGCGTGCTCTAGGGCCAGCATGTGCTTGTCCGCTCAGACAACACTACGGCAGTAGCGTACATCAACCACCAGGGGGGGTCTACGCTCGCGCCGGTTGTCGCAGCTCGCCCGCCACCTCTTGATATGGAGTCAGAAGCACCTGAGGTCCCTTCGTGCAGTACATTCCTGGAGACCGGAACCGGGCAGCCGACGAGCTGTCCCGGGCCCGTCCCATCTCCGGCGAATGACGACTCCATCCCCAGTCGGTCCAGCTGATTGGGACCAGTTCGGGGAGGCACAGTTAGACCTGTTCGCCTCTCGGGACTCGTCCCGCTGCGCCCAGTTTATTCTCTGACCCGCGGCTCTCTCGGCTCGGATGCGCTGGCGCACAGCTGGCCACGGGGCCCACGCAAGTGTGCGTTCCCCCAGTGAGCCTCCTTGCACGGGTGTTGTGCAAGATCAAGGAGGACGAGGAGCAGGTCTTGCTGGTAGCCCCCTACTGGCCCACCAAGACGTGGTTCTCCGAACTCTTGCTCCTCGCGACAGCACCTCCTTGGCCTATTCCTCTGAGACCGGACCTACTCTCTCAGAGACGGGGCACTCTGTGGCACCCTCGTCCCGATCTTGGAGGCTGCACGTGTGGCTCCAGGACGGGACGAGGCAGGTTTGAGTTCGCTGCCACCTGCGGTGGCGGCAACCATCACTTCCGCAAGAGCGTCGTCCACGTGACACCTTTATGCGTTGAAGTGAAACCTCTTCGTCAATTGGTGTTCTTCTCGCTGAGAAGACCCCCGGAGATGTTCGATCGGAGTCATGCTTCCTTCCTGCAAGAGGGGTTGGAGCGCAGGCTGTCGCCCTCCACCCTTTGGATTTATGTCGCGGCCATTGCCGCGTCTCATGATGCAGTGAAAGGTAAGTCTATGGGAAGCATGACCTGGTCATCAGGTTCCTGAGGGGAGTGAGGGGGCTAAATCCGCCTCCCTCCCCTCCTGCCCTCTGGGGACCTCTCAGTAGACCTGGGTGCTCTGCAGAGGCCTCCCCTGGAGCCTTTGCAGTCGGTAGAGTTTTTGCCCTGTCCTATGTGACAGCACTCCTGATTGCATTGGTATCCATCAGGAGAGTAAGGGACCTGCACGCACTCTCTGTTGACGAAGTGTGCCTGGAGTTCGGGCCGGCTTACTCTCACGTATTCCTGAGACCCCGGCCTGGATATATGCCCAAGGTTCCTACCACTCCCCTCCGGGACCTGGTGGTGAACCTGCAAGCGCTGCCCCTGGAGGAGGCAGACCCAGCCTTGGCACTGCTCTGTCCGGTACGTGCTCTCCGCACCTATGTCGACAGAACGCAGTGTTTCAGGACCTCAGACCAGCTCTTTGTCTGTCATGGGGGGAGCCAGAAGGGAAGGGCTCTCTCAAAGCAACGGCTGTCCCACTGGATAGTGGATGCCATTGCTTTGTCTTACCAGCAGCAAGGCCTTCCGTGCCCCTTGGTGTGACGGCCCATTCCACTCGGAGTGTAGCCTCCTCTTGGGCTTTAGCGCACGGCGCCTCGCTAACAGACATCTGCAGAGCTGCAGGCTGGGCGACACCCAACACCTTCGCCAGATTCTATAATCTGCGAATTGAGCCGGTATCCTCTCACGTACTCGTTTCGGCCAGTTCTGGATCCGCTCAGGTGTCTTCGCTTGCTCGCCACTCCACTCCCCGGACTGGATAAGTGCGATATTTCCTCAGTTCTTCCATTGAAGTCTTGAGTCCTCCAGCACCGACGATGCGGCACCACTGCGTTGCTCTGGATGCTAGCTAGGTGCCTCCATGCGCACGGTTCCCCATGGTAACCGTCTCATGTGTATTATCCACTGTAAGCCTCTCTGAGCATGTGTCTTCCCTTGGCAAGCCATCTGCCACCCCTGGAGTTTAAATCAGTAGCCACCTGCGGTTGGTACTCCAGTGTTCCATATGCGTTCCTATGTGGCCATATGTGTATTCTTAAGTCCTCCCTTCGGTAGGCAGCTGGTAGCATGTCCCCTTCGGGATATGTTTCCCAGTGTACCTTGGTAATCCTGTGTCAAAGTCGGATCCCCAAAAAAAAAAAAAAAAAAAAGAAAAAGAGAGGTAAGGCTCGGGGTTCAGTCTTTCGCAGGGCACTGGAAGACAGCTTGAAGATGGCGTGATGGCACAGACCCCAATCTCCGTCACTTCTGACGTAACTCGAAGTGACTACGATAGGGAACGTCTCGGTTACGTATGTAACCCTCGTTCCCTGAGTAAGGGAACGGAGACGTTACGTCTCCCTGCCACTTCTGCTGTATCGCTGGGTAGAGGCCGAGTTCAGTCTTGGCTCCTCAGCGAAGACATACTGCGGTTGCGTTCACTTCCTCCTTTTATACTCACGGAGTAGGGCGGAGTACGCTATGCAAATTTCCGCAGCCCCAAGGCATTGCATGCCATTGGCTCGTGTTTTAATACTCGAAGAGGATTGGCTTTCTATGCGAAACCCCCAATCTCCGTCACTTCTGACGTAACGTCTCCGTTCCCTTACTCAGGGAACGAGGGTTACATACGTAACCGAGACGTTCAATATAGGCCTTCAGAGTCTAGGCCTTCAGAAAAAAATATATTTTTTGAAGAAAATTAGCACCATCTAGTTACAGTATAGAGAAAAAGCATAGAATCATGGTGTAACCACTAGATGGCATGTGCAGCTCTCTATGGAGAGGCATGTGAATTCCCCAGCTGTTTATGAACACTTTTGTTGTTGTTGTTGTTGGTGGTGGTGGATTTGAATATATAGTTGAAACAATCTCAAAAACTATTTCTTATAAATTTTTTTTACAAAAAACAAAAATTCACAATTTTTTGTTTCATTTTTTTACAATTTCCCATTCATTTCCTATGGGGGTCATTTTTGACCAAAGACCACAAGTGTGACTATTTTTTTAAAACCACTTAGCATGCTCAGATCATGATCTCAATTTTTTTGTGTGTTCACATACATAATGACATAAAAGTCACGAAGTTTCGTAACATTGCGATGAAGCTGTGATTTTTTTAAAAATTCAAAACATACTTTTTGTAATCAAAATTTATTGGTGTGTATGTGTATAAAAGTGTGTTTGTATTTGTGTGTGTGTTGGTGGGTGTGTCTGTTTTGCACTCTAGATGTTGTAGAGTGTCACCCCTTCCCTGTGGTGTACTTTTTTTTTTAGAATGGTGGCTGATTTGTCGATTGTATATACAAAAATTCAGAGAATTTATTTTATTTTTTTTTTTCAATTTCCCATTCATTTCCTATGGGTCGGTCATTTATGACAGAAGAGCAAAAGTGTGACTCATTTTTAACGACCACTTAAATTGCTCGAATCATGACCTCAATTTTTTTTGTGTGTGTATATTCACATACCCAATGCCATAAAAGTCACCAAGTTTCGTAATTTTCTGAAGAAGCTGTGATTTTTAAATATTCAAAACAGATTTCTTTAATCACAATTTATTGGTGTTTTGTGTATAAAAGTGTGTGTGTGTGTGTGTGTAGGGGTGGGTATGTCTGTTTTGCACTTTTGATATTTTAGAGTGTCACCCCTTCAATGCTGAGCACTTTTTTTCTGCATCGTGGTCGAATTGTAGATTTTACACACAAAAATTCTCAACTTTTTTGTGTTTTTGTCAATTTCCCATTCATTTCCTATGGTCGGTCATTTTTGACCGAAGAGCACAAGTGTGACTATTTTTTTTTATGACCACTTAGCTTGCTTGGATCATGACCTCAATTTTTTTGTGTGTTCACATACCCAATGCCATAAAAGTCACCAAGTTTCGTAACATTCCGATGAAGCTGTGATTTTTAAAATTTCATAAATGACCGAAGAGCACCTGAGGGTTAAATGGCGATTAAATTTGTCAAAGCTTTAAATTCGCTGAAATAAACATTGCTCTTCTCAACTCCCCTCGTCACCTTTGAGAATTTCCCGGGTAGCCTATATATCCGCTGAAACGTTGAACTCAAAGTGTTGAACTCACTGGAGGCTTCTAACCTAAGCTTTGTGAGTATATTTATCTGCAAGAAGAATACATGTAAGGCTGTAACGATCGCGACACTCAGATCCACGAACCTGTGTCGCGGTGTGAGAAGACAGAATCACGACACGTCCCTTCAAATCCCGGAGTTATCCTTCACGTCCAGACCCAATGCTACTACATCTTTAAATTACTATTAGTATTGTTTGAAGTTAACGTTATAAAATATGTAGACCTACACCACAAAACTAGTTAAATTATTACTAAATTGTTTAAAATTGGGCAATTTCAGCGTTATGGAGGAGATCCATAATTTCCAGATAATTAAATCTTTTAATAAATAGGCCTATGTGAACCACACCGCACAAACCAAAAGTAATACCCACCGGATGAAGAAGGGTTGACTCTCCCCAGAACATAAAATCTTTTATTTTATTTTCCGTGTTCGCATTTATGAGGAAAAAACAATGATACGGACGTGACCGTTCTCTGGAAGCAGCACTAAAACTTTCACAGAGCCTAAACAGAAAGCAAGCACAAAGCCTTTCTTTAAAGTGAATTTCGTTTTGAAATAAGTTTATCTTTATTGAAATCAATGTTTCATCAACCAATTACCAGGATTTAATAATAAGAAATAAATTGCAGACAAAGGATAGGCTAGGCCTAATCACGACACGGAGGCGGCAGCACGTGAACTGAAGCTCGTCTCATGAACCGAAAGTCAGCGTATAAGGTATCTTAGCCTCACAGACTTGAGAAATATATATATTGAAATGTCTACTTTTAAACAAAACCATTCAAAACAAAAGAAAAGAGACTGCTCTCTGCTTATGTGGGCTAATCCGTATGAAAAGTCAATTTCTCTCTTGCTCCTCTGTTCAATCTTTCTGATGTTAGAACATTTTTGTAAAAGTGCCTTTTTAATTATTTATTCCAAAAAACGTAATATATTAATATTAATTATTAATAAATAATTTGAGCTTCAGCCTGGTTAAATCGCATTCATATATATATATAATGTATTTGGTCAAATTAAGCTATAAAATAAATAGTTTATCTTTTAAAATGCAATGGATTTTGAAAGATATCAACAAAAAAACGGGCAAAAAAACTTTAAAAGCGATTTTCTCAGGTTTTCAATTGGGAAAAAAAAGGTCAGACGACCAGAATTCAAATGTGTATATCTTTACAACCATTCAAGGTATGACTTTGACTAAGATATCATTTGAAATCTTATGTTGTCCTCTTTCCATTAATACCAAAATTTTAATTTTTAAATTTGGGTCACTGTGACTCATTTTGCTGGATCAGGTCACAGATACTTATTTTCCACCATAATTTACAAATAAATTCTTTAAAAATCCTGTAATGGGATTTCCTGATTTTTTTTTTTTTTTCTCATTTTGTCTCTCATAGTTGAAATGATGAAAATTACAGACCTCTCTCATTATTCTAAGTAGGAGAACTTGCACAATCAGTGGCTGACTTAATACTGTTTGGCCCCACTGTATATCTGCGTCTCATATTGACGCTAAAGGGTGTCATGTACGTCAGATGTAGACGCATTGTCAAAAGCATCAGTTTAATGACGCCTTGGGATGAGACCGGGCTCACAGAACAGAACCAACAGGAATGTATTGCAGATATCATTCATTCAAGATTTTTAGTACAACATAATTCGAGAATTTATTCTGATTCAATGGGCTCTCAGAAGGCCAAATACTGACTGGACGAGAGGAGGAGCTGGGGATGGAGGAGGGTAATTCGCTCCTGAGAAACGCGATAGCTGCTGATACTGAAGGAGCTTGCATAGTGATAGGCGTCATATTCCTATAGTGAATGCGATTTCACCAAGTACCACATGTTCCTGGATCAACATCTTGTTGACTACATTAGGTTAGTACTACATTTTGGGACAGGAATGTTGATCCAGGATCAACAAAATATGTTGATGTGGGTAGATGTGGTGGATCAGTTGAGAGTCAGCTGATGCTAGCTTGACTAACATAACCAGCCAGAACTAACACTACGCTTAATGTTGTTCATTTCCAATATGCTGAAAAGTGGCAATTTGTTATGTGACCAATCTCTTTTTTCTTATACTTGCTGCCAATACCATCATGACGTATAGTAAAAGTTATGTTTACTGTGCTGTCTCTAGCTCGAAGTTAAGTTTTATAAATAATAATAAAAAAAAACATATTTCAAAGATATGGAGGCTACTGTGATAACTTTCTTCAGATAACGAATCCAGTGACATTTTTTAGTTGTGCTTTATGGAAACCTGTAAATTGTAATTAAATAAACACAACTTAATGCATTTAATTCAGAAATGCATACAGAACAATAAAAAAGCTGTCTTCTAACCGTAAGAAACATCCAACACTGAATAATTCGAAAACATAACTACTATTTTACAAGAAAAAGTAAGGTCCATCATTAACCCTAAACATCAGTGGGGCATAAACAGATTGTACTTTAAGATACAAATGAGATCATACGAATTTTATATGAATTAGCTGCAAATTTAGGTCAGAATTGCTTTGAGATTGTTTTTGGACACTTGTTTGTAGGTGTCAGTTTCCGTGTAGCGATTTTTGTGACTCAAATGGGTGTAAACGGTATATTTTTGAACCACACATGCTGAAAACATTACAAAAATGAACTTTCACTGATGTTGATTCAGGAAGTTTGTTTTTGTCATTAGTAGTCCCAGTGAGAGTTCTCTCATGACAGTGATGGAGTGAATTTCACAAAAACAAGTCCAGGTCATATTTCACTCCAAAATCAGATCATAACACGTATAAAGAAAATGCATCCAAGGTCAAAAAAACACTCATCATATACATTGCAGCATCACCTATTTTCTCACAGTGTCTAAAACGGTATGAAAAAGGATGCATTCTCTCTAAACCTGTCCTTTCTGAGAGCCTACTCTTCTCTGATTGGTCAGATGGCACATTGTTGTGACTGGTCTACCGCTAACAGAGTGTGTCAGAAAAAAAAACACGTCCATTACCATATCTGAATTTCTGATCCGCAGGCTTCCTCAGCACAGTGCTTATCAGTAATTGAACAGTAATGACGGGGTCAGGTTTACCACTTCAATTCAAGCCCGAGTCCTCGTCTTTTGGAAATGCATGCAAAATTAATTTGCTTTCTCAACATGAGCCAAACTCTTCCAGACCTCAGCTACAGCTACAGTGTTTGAGGGAAAGTAGACGTTCATGAAAACGGCTGCCGTTAGGCAAATTTGTTCCAAACCATAATTGGTTCTTTCTTTAGGGAGACTATAACTCCTATTGAAACTTTGCAGACTTGTTAGATTCACAAACACTAATGAAACGTAATACCTGAAAAAGCATAAAAGGGGCACTTTATCTCAAATGTTATATACTGTCTGGTTGAGAACTTCTTTTAAAAAACACTGGCGGGAAAAGTGTTAATTTGATAATCATTTAGTACGATGATATATATGATTTATGATGTTCCAGGGCCAGGTTTGAAGGGCCACAATGTCACTGTTTACTGCTTTACCCTGAAAACTGGAAATAACAAGAGAGAAGCTTAAAGGGTTAGTTCACTTTTAAAAAAAACTTTTGCTGATAATTTACTCACCCCCATGTCATCCAAGATGTCCATGTCTTTCTTTCCTCAGTCGAAAAGAAATTTAGGTTTTTGATGAAAACATTCCAGGATTTTTCTCCATATAATGGACTTCAATGGGAACCGGATGGTTCAAGGTCCAAAAGATAGTGTTAATAACAGTTTCAGATGCAGCTTCAAATGTCTTTAAACGACACCAGACGACGAATAAGGGTCTCATCATGCGAAACGATCGGTTATTTCAAAGCTTATTCCAAAAATGTAACTTTTCTAAGGACAAATGCTATCTATCTATCTATCTATCTATCTATCTATCTATCTATCTATCTATCTATCTATCTATCTAGCCAACAAAAACCAAAAACATGATAAGATAAACAGTCAAGTTGATAAACAGGCAGGACAACTGACTGGATGTTTTGTTTTTGTTTTTTGTTGTTGTTTTTTTGTTTGTTTGTTTGTTTTTTGGAGAGTTTGGGTTATTACAGTTTTTCTCCGTCACTTTGGTGCATTTATCACATCACTATTTACATTTCCACAACAGTTACTGCAGTTCTCAAAACAATTAGTACAAACTGCAAAACTTAGTTGATAACCTGTAAAAGTGTCACTTGCTCAAAATGCTCAAAAAAGTGTCCACAGGTGTTTCTTATCAACCACGCCCCCTTGTTATCTTGATTAGCTTAGTGTATTTAAACCCCTGTGTTTCAGTTGTTGCCTGTCGGTTGTTGTTTAAATGTTACTTGGTTCCTGCATATTTATCTGTCCTGTTTGGAGTTCCCTGGATTATCTGTTAGCGTCATTAATAAAAGCTTGCGATTGGATTCACTCTCCGTTTCGTTCCTGACCGGATGTAACTATCTATCTATAAACCCAACAATAACCAAAAACATGATAAGATAAACACAGTCAAGTAAGATAAACAGGCAGGACAACTGACTGGATTTTTTTTTTTTTTTTTTTTTTGGAGGGGGGTGGGATATTATTACCCAATTTGAGCAGGAAGTGGCATCAGCCATGCTTGAATTACTTATTTATTGAAACATTTTGATTTAAGCCACATCTGCACCTCTAATCAAGGTCCATCCCTCTCTGCAAAGTTGTTCTTGCCCATCATGCATTGAGTCTTTATATGACTGGCCACTGTGCACTTTAATTGCTTCTGCTCACTAACTGACGTGTCCTGTCGTATCACGATCGAAGCAATGTTCCAAATTAAGACCGATTCCTAATCGGACCCAGCAGAGAGACTAGAGTCGGAGCTCTGGAGTACAGCTGGTGTGCATGTGAACAAGGGCACTAGTGCATTGTGGGAGAAGATCTGTCCTCTATTACTGCAGACCTCTCATCGTGCTCTTCACACCAAGAGCTTATTGATCGCACCATTCCAGATCCCCGCTCATAATATGAGCACCTGGACGGATTGGTCAAATCTGTCTCCATGTTTGCCTGTTCAGAGCCACCAGGGTCATCCATGAACAGAACAACAGAACAATGATGAGTGTCACAACTGGTGCAGTTTAGTTCGCCAACAGCCATTTCTCCAGAATAAAAAAAAAAAAAATTAACTGTTTCCAACATTAATAATAAATCAGCATATTAGAATGATTTCTGAAGGATCATGTGACACTGAAGACTGCACGGCTGAAGAAAATTTAGCTGTGCATCACAAAAATAAAGTATATATGAAAGTATATTAAAATAGAAAGTCATAATTTAAAAATAATTTGATCAAATATATAAATATCTTCTCTGCTATCTCACTTCAAATTCAGTAATTGAACTGCAATTAAATTTGTGCACAAGAATGTAATCTAATAAAAATCAGTTTGTTGCTTGCATTAATATTACCAACTAATTACATCCGCTATGAGTATTGAATTGTGAAACATGACCATCTGGATAACTGAGAATCGACACTACATATTGCTTAATTTGACTTCCACGTACAATATTTGTACAAGCAGTTTATTTTATGCCTTGAGTAAACAACGTGTGCAAACATTCTACTTGTGACAGTAATCGTTCTCACTAATTTTGCTCTTTACTGATAGATACTCATAATTTATGACCTGTGAATCTGCCTTCACTTTCAAACCAAAACAAATAAGAATAAAACGAAATAATTTTGCATTTACCGAGATCTGAATCTGTTATATATAACTTTAAATAATAAACGTGAGAATGATTTTCATGGATATATATATAAATATATATATTTATATATGAATAGTTCAGATGCAAAAGCCTCTAAATGCCATTTGAAATTTTCTTCTTTAATGATGATTTTTATCAAACTTGTATATTTAAGTTCAGTAATTTCACTTAAATAACAATTAATAGGTAATTATCATTGCCATTTAAGTGAAATCACTGAACTTAAATATACAAGCTTGATAAAAATTATCATTCTAGAAGAAAATTTCAAATGGCACTTAGAGGCTTTTGCATCTGAACTCTTCATATACAGTATATGTGTGTGTGTGTTTGTGTTATAGTGAGGAGGAGCTATTTGGGGTAATTTTGTGGAAAATGTGTCTTTAATTGTAACAAAAGTATAATAATTTAAAAAAAATCATAAAAATCAGCTTTATTTTCTGTGTACAAAGTACAATTTCTTTTTTTCTCTCTCTAAAGCGTGTTTGATCCTGAAGCTGTCTGACGTGGGTTATTGTGGTATTCTACAAATCTGTCAGCTCTGCTGGCGTGTTGCGACTTGTGTGTTGGCAAAGAGAAGTTACTTGTGTGTGTGTGTGTGTGTGTGTGCGTGTGTGTGCGTGTGGTCAGAATACAAGAGAAAGGGAAAGGACTGGATGTATTTATGGTAAAACACTGTATTTAGATAAAAGGTTTACAGATTTTGATCTCTGGATTTAAGTAAGATATCTAAAATGAACATCAAATCAAATTAGTAAATTAAATGTAAGAAATGCATCTCTTTATTTAGTAAGAAATATGTTGTATGGTAAGATTGGCATTCGGATTTGTCTCCAAGGTTCGTTTACTAAAAGACTTGAGTTAGAATGGCAATCTGCTTGCAGACAAGACCAAGATCTGCTGAAAAGCACGTACTGTGGTAAGTTACTGTTGACATTTGCCACATTATATAAACTGAGGTGTTTTTTCAGACTGCTCGTCAGAAGTCGTAATTTGTACTTTGCTCTTTTTCTTCTCTGTTGAAATATTTGGAGTTTGTTATACCGTAGTGAATTCTGAGAAAGAAAGAAAAAACATATTCGGTAGGCTGTAATTGTACTATATTATGACATGTCATATACATTGTGGTCAGTATTTTTTGCACCCAAATCCACATTATTGCACCTGTTGTCATGACACTGGTTCTCTGGTTTCTCTGCCTGTTGACAAGACAAATATTTAAAAATCTGTGTGTTTTAGTCTGGGAAATGTCATTTTAGAGCATTGTGTCACCTATAGTATGTGTTTTAAACAGCAGATTTTGTTGGGACATTGATCATTTAGAATGTATGTGAATCAAATCAAATATAAACAAACATTTTGATAAGATCTTTAGTAGATGTTTGTACATCATAATTAATACTAGATTATTTCCAGACATCTTAACTTTATTTGTTAATAATGTCTAAAATCTGCAAGTAATACTGTAATGATTTTAATGTAAAAGCATAAAAAAGCTGATTGAATTAATTATCTTATTAAACATTTGCAAAATGATTTTGCTGCCGAAAAAAATTAAGACTTGAATATGTGAAAATGATTTCATGTGAGATTATTTAAATAGTGGGGTTTAAACCTCACTTTAGCATCAATGGTGTTAAATAAGTAAATAAATAAATCCAGAATCAATTCCGATGCAGAATTTGCATCACCACTTAAAATTATTATTATTATTAGACATGAGAATGATTAATTTAGCAGACAAACAGCGTAAATCAGCTTTTTAAAAGTAGATTTACTCGGTTTATTTCCTTTATCATTCCCATTACATATTTTCAATGAACTTTCCTGTAACTGAAAAAACAGTCCACCCATTTTAGCACAAATAGAACACATACTAATAACTATTTATACATAAAAAAAATCTGTTTATAGAGAATGTATTTTTTTTTCTAAAGGGCCACCCAAACCAACACTTTATAACACTTTATTATTAATATTATTTTTTCCTGTGGCACATGTTTTTCATCTGGGCCCTCGTCTCTAAAGTGCCATGGTCAGGCTACGAGACTCACCAGGACAAATGTATGCAACCTGTTTTTCACTCTACATAAAAGAAAGAATGGGGTCATGTTTGGCCTTTATTTTCAGTGAAGTTCTCAGTTGTTCCAGGGACAGTAATCTTTAATGATAACATCTGTGTCTCAGTGCCAAACCACCATTCTGGGGTTCTCATAAATGCCTTTGTGTAGGCCGGCTTGAAAAGATAAACTCATGTTTTCCTTAGAATAATCTTGAAATCTTTCTGACTCAAATGTAAAAGATAATGTGCAATTCTGTAAAGGCTTGAAAAACCTGTGTCAGGTCTGCCCTTATACAATAGACAGTATATTGTATTGATCATAGATAATGTTTTGCACTGCAGTTTCTTTTAAACTCTCTACATTTTTGTTTTGTTTGGGTTTAGTAAATAGGAGTTCCCTTTCAAGGGAACTCGACGCTGCGTTCTTACCACCGTGTCTCAAACGCAGCGTCCAGGGTTACATACGTAACCTGAGACGTGTTGTTGTTTGTTTGTGTTTTTTTTTTTTTTTTGCAGCAGAAATTCACTACAAAAAATGAAAGACCCTTCTCAGAGTGGCTTTATGGAAGGTACAGTTTATGAAAAAAAAAAAAGAAGGTCAGAGACAGAATTGCTGCAGTAAATGCTTTTTTTGTAACAGGACATTTCTGCAAGATAAAAAATATGCAAAATGGCTGCCATTTACAGTATTACTGTATTTGAAAATACAAAATATACAAACAGAAAAAGCCATCTTCTAATCTGCCTCGTCTTCTGCATTTGGCCATGGCCACATGTTATCATCTACATCACAACTGATATCTTCTCTGGCAAGACATTGTGGGAAGAATCTTTTGTCATTGCCTTATCCACCCCTGTGTTCAGCTGTGATGTCTTGGCATGCAGCATCTATTGCATCCAGGAGGGAAATTTGGTCCTGTCAAAAACCTTCCATCTCCAAGCTGAGAAAACTCCTCAATGGGGTTGAGGAAAGGGGAGTAAGGGGGAAGGAAAAGGGACATCATCCTCTGATGGGCTTCAAACCAGGCTGTGACTGGGAATGGTGGAATGCCACATTGTCCAATATTTGCAACTTCAATCAGCTGTTTCTCAGTAGCAATGGAATAAAATACAGGAGATATGTTTCAGTTCACAATATGAACAGCTGTTCAGTTTGACTTTAACCTATAAGTTAGGTTTAGATCATGATGTTATCTGTTCTGACATACAGTGTTAAAGCATTTGTAAATTTGGCAGTAAAAAATACAATGTTTTGGTCTTGGTTGAGCTTGTGCGTAAAAAAAAAAAATTCAAGCATTTTAAATTATTTTAGAAATTAAAGGTGACGTGACTTGTCTTCTAGGGTATTACTAGGTGCTGATAAGGTGATTTGGTTGGTTTCTGGGGGAGGGGGGGTTGGCATTCTGGCCCAAGTCACAAAAGCCCACCGCCAAGTCTCTATTTTGGATTCTAGATATGGCTCAGGTACCTCTTTCACTGTAAGTTTATGGGATTTATTTTGATTCGAGTTTGATTACCTAGAAAAATAATAGCATGAGCCATTCATATTTTACAAGTGATGTTATTGTACAGTGTGTGCTAAGTTTTTTACTTAAGATTGGAAATTTGAACAAACCCTCAAACTAACGAACAATTATTAGTAATACTGCTAATAACTTGAAACACCAGTAAACACCAATACTTGTCATACAGGGTGCTGAGTTACAGAGGATTTTTTGTTTTCATGAGAATGTGTTCATATTTCTGAATGGAGAGAGGCAATATTTTACCTTAGAAACTAAAAATAGACCCTCAGCCACTGAACCTTTACCACAGATATAAATAAACCAGAAGCCCTGGCTGACTTTCTCTTCAAGTCAGTCTGAATCAGAGCAGAGAGTCCTTGAATTCAGACCTACAGACAGTCTAGCGAGGCCTGTTACTTCTCTTTTTGAGCTTGTGGGCCAGATGTCTTCATTCACTAGAATTTTTGAATGAAACGGTTTCATTCAGAACATAAACTTGTGTCTTTTGTCTTCATCACAGACATAACATAACAAATTAAACTTGTTTTAACTGAGTTTCTAGAATGTCTATTCAGAAACAAAATATAATTGCATCTATGTTGCAATTCTCAGTATTCCTTTGATCAAATGTTTGGCATTTTCTTCTTTTTAGTTGCCAAAATGTTTTAGTCAGATAACTAATTTCCTATCACCTATGTCTGTTACAGTTTCGATGTGGAAAATGGGTTGTCTATCGGGCGCAGTCCACTGGACCCCAGTCCAAGCTCTGGTCTGGTCCTCCAAGCAAACAGCCAGAGGCGAGAGTCTTTCCTTTACCGCTCGGACTCGGATTTCGACATCTCGCCCAAGACGATGTCCAGAAACTCCTCGACAACCAGCGAACTGTGAGCTTTTACCACATACTAAAGCAAAATATGTCATAGTATTCTGTCATTGAACTGGCTCAACTCTTTTTCTGTTCAGAGTGATTTCTTGCTTAATTATTACTTCATCTTTTGGCATGTAGCTCCTAAGAGTAGCTCTAGAAGCAAGTGTGGGATAGATGTTGTAATAGTGTAAATATAACGACAGTGTGAAAAACCATTCACAACCAAGAAATGCTTAAAAAAAGGAAAATGTAAGATGGGATTGGGAGTGCAGAATTAAGAAATAAGCCTTTCATTAAAAATGTCAATCAATAAAGTGTGTGTGTGTATGTGTGTAGTGATAATATATATGAAACAAGGACAAAACTTGGGATTATCAGCACTTTCTAGGCAGGTGAGAGGAGCACGTGTGGAGACCAGACAGATGAAGTAAACAGTGGAGCAACGGAGTAGCCGACAGACTATGGAGAACAGATGATGGAGAAATCCAGGTAAGTATATCCAACAGGTAAGATCAACACCTGTGACACAAGTGTCTGAATAGTCTTTGGTAAACATTGACAAAACCAAAAAAAGTATCCCTGCGTCCCAATTCGCATACTATCCGTCCTAAATAGTATTCGAAAATAGAATTAGTACGTCCCAAATCGTAGTATGTTGAAATGAGTGTTTCAAAGATACCCGGATGGTCTACTTTTTCCGGTCAGAATCCGAAGTGTAGATCGATGCACACTCTAACGGCTGATATTGCCCACAAACCATTGCGCGTTGGACGAGGATTCGGTTAGAACTACAAACACGAGTAAAAAAGTGTTAAAAAACTACAGCACGTAGTCGATACGGAGGACGCGCGAGTCCCCGCGGTTGTGTAGAGAGGTTTAGATAAAGAGCTTCGAGTGATTAATCATCAGTATCTAAACTGACGAAAATGAATTTATTCAATGTTGTCCACATTATATTGCATTTGCAGCAGCATTGTGAACTTTTGTAAAGACACGTTTTAGCCATTACGTTTTAAATGCATCATTATATTCAAATTGCAAACACATCTGGCAGATGAACGTGCTCTCCGAAACGGTAGGAAATAAAATTAGATAGAATGGAGGATTTTAACTGTGACAAGATGATTGACAGGGCAGTTTACGGTGACAGGATGCACGCAGCACGCGACAGAGCTAAAGATGACGTGATAGTATGTCCCAAAGCTTGCCTACTCTTTTGCTACACACTCAAAAGTATGTACTTTTTCCTCACAAAAAGAGTACATACTTTTAGGGCGTAGTATAGACGAATCCGACGAGCGTTCTTGTGTAGGCTGCCATCTTGTGGCGACGCCATTACTGAGCTGTTACACCGGCATAGACATATGCACCGGTATGTAAACAAACCTCGGAGATAAGGTGATAACGCACCCTTGATGACAGCTACAGCCAGGCAGACTTGTTGGGTTGATGATGTTAGACATTGGCCTCCAGTCACAGATGAAGGTACAAACGATCTTACAGATTATTTATGAAAATAGCTTGGCAAGCAAGCTAGGCTAACGTTTGCTACCGAGGAAACTAAAAAAAGATCTGTCCATTTGGCAACAATAAATAAATAAATGAAATCAAATAAACAATTTCATGTTTTTCATTTGTGTCCATTATTTATCTCATTTTTACATGCAACGGGCATGGGTAAGGTAACGTTACAGCTAGAAAGTATACATAATATCGACCAACTACTGTTTTTAAACCATGGAAAGAGGTCAATATAACAGCAGGAGAACAATTATGTCACATAACGTTACATTCAGCTCAGGAAAGCCATTTAATGACCATAGCATGTAAATTGAATAGAAAAAATAACAAGAGAGGAGATTTTGCTGATCACTATATCACATATTTATTATATTTTTTTTAATTATGTCATTAAATAATTGTTATTATACGCGAATGTCCGCGTCTTGTACTCGCCCAGGAAATCTGTAAACCGTACGGCACCAGACAGGGGCAGTCGACCCGGGTATTCACAGTGTTTCTCTTCAAAATTGAAATTTACTGCCACCATTAAAACAATTTATAACGGAAACTGTTTACCCACTCGACATTATACAAGGGCTAACGTTGTAACGTTAGTGACAGTCGTAAATCGCGAGCTGTTTATTCCAGTGGACGCAAGTTGCAACTAAAACAATAGGAGGCAATGGCGCAACGCTACCCAGCAACAGCTCAGTAATGGCGCCCGCTTACTTCCGGTAGTTTCGCCGGATTCGTCTATAAGTAAGCGAATTGGGACGCAGCATACGTGTGCATGTTAGCAGACTATAAATGCAGTCGTTGATGAGCAGGTAAATGGTGACCAGGTGCTTGCGCAATTAGAATGCAGGTGAGATTGAGCAGAGTGCACTTCTTACTGAGGATAGTGAGGGAAAGCTTGGTGTAGCCATGGCCCAAGGTGGAGTAGGGGACCAAGGCGGAGCAGGAAGCTCCAGGATCTACCAAGGCGGAGGAAAAGACCTGAGGGAGGTTGGCTAAGTGGGAGACCTCAGGGATGCTGGGAACTCTGGGATGAGGAAAGGCCTTAGGCAAGCTGGCCGAGAAAGGGACCATGGTGGAGTTAGCAGAGATGGATTATCTTTATGTGATGACTAGGGTAGAAGCAGATGAAACAGAGGATTGTGTACCATGTCCATGACGAAGGAGAGGGACACAGTTTTTTGGATGATGAAGATGAGGGAGTGGCGAGATGAGGGGAAGACAATGGCCTCCGTGGCTGAGACAAGCGAGCCGGAGAGTGGCAGTGACTGCGATCACTGGACTTAAGACCAACCAGAATATCTGACTTGGGACAACCCTTACCACCCAACTTGGACCACCTATATGAACTGACTTGGAAACACTGGACTTGGAACCACTTTGACTACTGGACTCAGGGCCACTTGACCAGAGAGCTTGGGTCTTAAGACTTGGGAGCTCTCCAGAGTGTTCAAAAGACAGATTTCTTCCTCCAATGGGGTGCCCGGATTGGAGAATGGAGGGTTAGAGGGGTCAGTGGGAGGAAATCTTAAGTGGAATCTGGGAAGTTCTAAATGACTACAGTGGACTGAATAGGCCCTGGAGAAACTTGATTGGAGCAACTAAGGGTCCTCATCCAC
>NW_024121626.1:4704-23789 GCF_016745375.1 Pimephales promelas
AGATTAAGAGTTTTTTTTTCACCCTTTTAACATTGTAGAATTGTGTGTGTTCAGGAGGCAAACTTAGGTAAAGTAGCCAAGTCTTGTACCGCTCAGATCAAGGGAAGTGTTTTTTTTTTAATAAATCAAAACTATTTTGCCCACATTTTGTCCAGAATACGGTTTTAGGGTTAAATAAATCTCTCTGAGCTGAATGTGATGGGAAAAGGGAGAGGAATGAGTTTAGATTCACACTCGTGTCTAAAGCTGGCGCGTCTCTCACACACTGATCCTGTTATCAGACGGGTTTTCTGCTGTAGTTCAGTCTGTCAATCACACACGGGGGGCGGAGCTAGACAACACACCGGCTGATTACTGTGTATAATTATTATGCATATATAAATAAACACACATGCATGTAAATATTTAAGAAACGTTTTATTTATATATAAAATATTTCTATATAATTATATGTACATGAAAATATTTCTTAAATATATACATGCATGTGTGTTTATTTATTTAAATATACAAAATAATTATTCACAGTACACACACACACACACACTTATATTATGTAAAGACAAACTTTTGTTTTGGATGCGATTAATCGTTTTCACAGCACTAATTTGCATGTGGTGTTCACTAAGTGAATAGGCAAACAAGAATACTTCAATATTGTACTTCATTATTTATAAGAGGAAAAGAAAATAACTGAACCGTGAGAAGAGGAAATGTGGAAATCACGGTTTTGCACAAGAGGATCTGGACTCGAATCTGAAAGGCTGCAGGTTTAAAACATTCGAAGCCATCCATTACTTCAGTGTCCTTGAGCAAGATCCTAACACTTTGTATTTGTGGTCATCATTTCATCCCTTAAAACTCATCTCGGATCACCAAAATTACATATTTAAATGTTTTTTCCTTGTCTTCATGCCTTAAAATATCTTGAATGTAACTCGACACCCTTGTCTCATTTAGTATGCGTGGTTCTATGAATATGCAAATGAGCCCCGCCTCACTCCCTCACTCAGAGATCCACTGGTTGACGATCACACTTTCATCTGACTGGTTACAAGCTCGTTTGTGACGTCAGAAACACCAGTGTTTCTAAAACTTTCCCTAGTGGAAAAAAAGTTATAAAAATACCCATGTGCGTGCGTTGTGTGTGTGTGGACAAGGACTCAGAAGTCTACATTTAACCTGTATAAATAAATAAAGTGGTCACGTCTCTGTAGAGGACTAGGGGAAACCACACGATTAATTTAGATTGATTAGGTGATGTTTTTTTGCGATGACCTTTTTTAAACGTGACCCGATCTGGTGAACCGTTCGTCGCAGGGATGTACATCTCTCAGGTTTCATTCAAATATGTCAGTCTTTCTTTCTTTTCTTTTCTAACGAATGGTTTGGAAAGACTGAAGGGTGAGTGATCACGACACAATTTAGGTTTTTATTTTGGGGGAACTATTGAATAGAAAACACAGTAGTCTTTAATCTTGCCCAGCTTCTTCAGGCTTTCACGGCGTGTGACATGCTGAACCTCATTATTCTGTGATTGTACATTAACACTACCCGTCTGTGCCAGTGCTGTTTTTGACTAAAGCCCCTTGCACACCGAGTCTGAAATTTTCATATGTGTTTACATTTTTGTCATTAGATGGCTCAAACACGATTCATACTGCTTGCTAGTACGGATGCGAAAAAATGCAGAAAATCAAACCTGAATCTGATTTTTTTTTTTAAGTTTCGGAGGCGGAGTCACAGCGCTTCTTTTACAGTGCAGCTTCAATCTGACCAATCAGAGCCAAGCTTTTCAGGTCCAGTGGAAGCAGACTCGAAGAGATGGAGATCTGCCCTCAGAACAGTTTTAGTTGCTGTTTGCATTAATAAATAGGAGGATAGGTCTGCTTTGCATTTGCTAATATGACTAGCACGTGAATACTGACGTTAACCACTGTAACATGATGCGGACACTGATTTCCAGCAACTGCAGCACTGGGCAAATAGTCTAAGTCTTTGATAAATGTGTTTATCTGTCTTAAAACAACTATAAAACACGTTAACAAATTCAGGAAACTCAAAGGCACTCTTTAGAAAGGTTAAAAAGCCTTTATTGATTTGGCTTGGTTATTTTAAACCTGTAAAACTCTGGACGGGTTTCGCCAGCGACTCGAACTATAAAACAGTGTCTAATTCATCTGCAAAAAACTGAATTAGTCATTATTATAACATGTACAACCTTGCATTAACGTTATCTTTATTTGCAAAATTAAGCTGTGTATTTATTTCTGATTTCCTAAACAATTTAGCTTCATTGTTATGATGCAAGTTATCTCTGAAATGTTTGAAAAATAATATTATGGACATTAAGTTGCTTTGTCTTGAGCTGACCAGAAACAGAAAAAACAGAGAAAGACCTGAAGAACTGCGGCAGCGTCTCGATGGTGGTGCCGGCCGGCCTGCAAAGCTGCAGTACTGTGAAAAAGCACTTGTGTAAAAATGCTGTAAATGAGAATGTTTTCAAAAATAATGTCATAATCATAAATAGATTTTATTTATCAATTCATTTTATTAGTTAACTATTATTAACTTTTAACAGTTAACTAAATCAAATCAATAGGTGTTTAGTACCCTTTACGTTTAAAACAGCTTTTGTCCCGGTATTGCACATAGTTTTTAGTTTTGCAGGTTTTAACAAGCGTCTTTGGGAACGTTGCCCACAGTTCTTCTGGTCTTAGTCTCTGTTTTTTCTGTTATAATTTCAGATGCACTCGATGATGGTGAGATCCGACCTCCGTGTGGAGCATTGGCTGTTGTCAGAATCCAAATTTCACTGGATTATTATTACAATTAATGGCACAATTAATGTCTGGAAATGTAAACTGATATTTCCTACAACAAATATATAAATAACTGGCTTAAAACCATTTCTTTGAGGCGAAAATACTAGTAGTGCGTCTAAGACTTCTGCACAGAACTGTATAATTAGTACAAAATTAGTTGTTTCAAACAGCACACTTCATGTTAACTAATGATTAAAACACTTGAAGTATACAGATTATTAGTCTGGCTGCAAGTATACTTAGTATATTTGTTTTACACATGGTTTGTGTTAAAGCACATTAAAGACACCACATACACACATAAACAACATTAAAGCTGGATTATCCCACAGGGGAACTTTAACACCCGATTTAACAAAGGAAGTATGATCATGTGAGCGTAACTAAAGTTATTGAGAGGGACTGATATGTGATATACAGAAGGGAATTATGCAAACCTGCTTTTTCACACATGATGAACATTTGTTTGAGCTTTCTTGATTTCACCATTTCTAAACCAAGCACTTCAGATCATCAGAAATTGGATTGACTGGGAACTAGGGCTGCACATTATATCGAAATATTGCAGAATTAGCCTATCGCATATCGTGACGGCTTGCAATAACCAATAACCGGGGTCATGAACAAAAGACAGAGAACATCAACTCGCTGCTCTCGGCTGAATAACTTTAGCAGCGTTCAGAGCCCGTCTAACGGAGAGCCTCGGCACTTCCTATTAGCCCCGTTGTGGATCATCTTGGTTGCAGTTAATTATAATTCCACTGGAGGTGATCGCGAGAGCAGAATGAATGGGAGTCTATGGGGCTAAACGGCTAAAAGTGTCTCTTTCACCTGCTTGTCGTTAAATCAACATAGATTTTATTGTTGATTCCGCAAGTTCAATATAGATTATAGGCCAAAAGTCGAATGAACGAGTACTTATGTCCTTTTGATTTCTTACAGGTTAGGCTGTTGTTGGCCGGAGCACGCTAGCATTCTGCTATTGTGTGACATCATCACAGTTTTGAACGGATTTTTAGAACAGATAAGTGAACTTAAAAATGCAATTTTCAGCTGAGTGTATTATCTTAGCCCTCCCTTTTGGATGCAACTTTCAAATTACTTGACAAAAAATTACATCCTGAGAAAAGTGGATTTCTGGGGTTGAAACCCCATTGACTCCCATTCATTCTGCACTCGACGCGAGCGCCCCCGCATGGACAGAGACGCGTTACTGCAGCCAGTCCAGAACCCGGAAGTAACCAGCCAGTGCCAATTCTCGTCAATTCTGGCGTTAATGAGAATCAGTGTAGGTTAATTCATACAGTGAAAACTATCAGTGATTTATTTTTACATTTGATTAATTCAGTTTCTGTTGTTGAATAAAAAATAACCCTAATGTAGGTAGGATAACCTGACCCCTGTGGTTTACAATGATGTTAAACACTTCAGTAAAACACTGGTCTAGAGATGCTTTCTGGTCACAAACAGATTGTGAAACACATATATGTAGCTTATATAATTTTAAATATATTTTAAAGATAATTTAAGTTTATTTTACACACTTTAAGCATTATTTGATGAGCTATTGCATTTTTCTTCAATATCGTGCAGCCCTGCCTTACTGGGAGCCACTGAGCATGCGCAGTCTTGGACTAACCCACTGGTCTACAACACTACAAACATTCAACCGACACACCCAGCCAAGGGTCACTGCAACGAGCGGAGAAGAGCAAGTGTGTTTAGAGGTAAACCCGAGGTGGGCGACCAGCAACACTGATGTCGAATCTAACCTAACCCTAACCTAACCCTCTGACCTTTAAACGGAACAATTCCCCTTTCCATCAGCCACTACACCAGGAATATATCCAGAACTACAGATCATCCCGAAACTGCGTTATCCAGATCTCCATCTGACCGACGTGTATCAATCCGCATCATCGAGCTTTCCAGATCAACACACAGATCACATCGTCAACACACAGATCACATCATGAACACACACTGAACACACTCATACCTATGGAAGCTTGTTTCCGCCACTGAATAAAAAAATAAAATAAATAATTGCGACTTTTTATCTCACAATTCTGACTTTTTTTCTCACAATTGCGAGATAAAAAGTCCGAATTGCGTGATATAAAGTCGCAATTGCGAGTTATAAAGTCAGAATTGCGAGATATAAAGTCAGAATTGCGAGATATAAAGTCAGAATTGCGTGATATAAAGTCAGAATTGCGAGATATAAAGTCAGAATTGCGTGATATAAAGTCGCAATTGCGAGATAAAAAGTCAGAATTGCGAGATATAAAGTCGCAATTGCGAGTTATAAAGTCAGAATTGCGTGATATAAAGTCGCAATTGCGAGATAAAAAGTCAGAATTGCGAGATATAAAGTCGCAATTGCGAGTTATAAAGTCAGAATTGCGAGATAAAAAGTCAGAATTGCGTGATATAAAGTCGCAATTGCGAGTTATAAAGTCAGGTTTGTGAGATAAAAAGTCAAAATTGTGAGGTATAAACTCGTAATTTTGACTTTGCTCGCATTTCATTCACCACTCAAGTCAAACACGGGACGCTGGAACATATCATTTTATAGCATTTAGAATGGAAAAGATTATAGAGGATTATTTTCGCCTCGGTTTCACAAATAGAGAAATCTTGATTTTATTGGAGGAATCACACAACATTAAGCTTAGTCTCCGGACTCTTGAGAGAACATTATGCAGGAATCAGTTGTGGCGGAGACGCAACAAAACGGACGAGGCTGAAGTGGCACATTTTATACACCAGCAGCTTCAGACATCGGGACGGCAACATGGTTATCGATGGATGCACCAGAAATGTTGGTTGTCCGGAATTATTACTGACAGAGAAACTGTCCGTCAGTTGATGAGACTGTTAGATGGACAAGGAGTTGATCTACGTGCTCATGGTCGTCTACGCAGACGCGTATATAACAGTCGCGGGCCAAATTATGTTTGGCATATTGACGGGTACGACAAATTAAAACCTTACGGAATATGTATAAACGGATGCATTGATGGATTTTCCAGAAAAATGATCTGGCTTGAAGCATACAAAACGAACAATGACCCACGAGTAATTGCAGGTTATTTTGTACATGCTGTTGCTGAGAATAACGGATTTCCACAAAGAATTCGCATTGACCACGGAACTGAAAATACTCATATAGCAGAGATGCAAACATTTTTCAGAAACACTGCAAGTGCAGAATGTGTCACTCTTGGTCCAAGCACTGGGAACCAGAGAATTGAACGATGGTGGTCCACTTTGAGAAGCCAGTGCATACAGTTTTGGATGGATCTTTTTGAACAATTAAAAGAAGACGGACATTTTGTTGACACTTTCATTGATAAATCTCTCATCCAGTTTTGCTTCCAACATTTTATTCAGGTAGGCCTATTTTATTCAATTTTGTTCACTATCAGAGTGGTTATAGAGAGTATGGCCTATTGAATTTGGATTATAACTTTTGACGTATAATGACATAATTTTGTTAATTAATTTGACAAGACAATATTATATACAGTGTATATATATATATATATATATATATATATATATATATATATATATATATATATATATATATATATATAATATATATATCCTTTTATATTTCCTTTTTGTTTTATGAAGGAAGAGCTTGATGAAATTGTCAGTGCCTGGAATTCCCACAGGATACGGCCAACTCACAACCCACGTGCTCCCAGTGGTCGACCTTCAATAATGTTTGCTGTTCCCAGCTTATATGGAGTGCAGAATTTCTTGCATCCAATTGAACAAACAAAACTGAATATTTGCCAAGAGGAGTGTTTATTTAAAGACTATCCTTGTGACGAGGATGTCTTTCAACTGTGTGTAGAACTCATGACTGAGCATAACCTTGTCATGTCAGATGATGTTTATGAAATTACAGACCTTTACCTCCAGCTTCGCGAATTGATCCTTCAAGGACTGGACGCTGAGGACTAGATTCACCATTCTAAATTAATAAACATCACTATAAGCTGTGAAGGTATTGTTTCAATTGTTTTAGTATTTCAGATGACCAAAATATTTAAATTGGAATAAAACTTGAACTTGAAAAAAACTTAATTTTTTTATTAGGTCACAGCCATTCATGAGGCAACAGAGTATCAACGGCTTCACTGGAGCTTCTAGCATGCTGTCAAATTGATATCTTGTTATCTGTTTATTTTCAGAGTTATAACATGGCAAAAGCACAACCATCAGAATAAGAGGCATAGATGTAATTAAAACACTTAGAATTTTTTTCAAACAATTGTAAAAAGTTTGCCTTATTTTTTATTTTATTTTTCCAGCCACAGTAATTTACATGCATGATTTATTGCATTGCATTATACTGTCAATACTTCAAACTTGAATACAAATGAAGTGCAGCAAGCCTTTTTAGATGGACAAGTCAAGACAATGTTTTGAACCTAAAAACTAATGTATTTATGGCTTGAAACTGTTCAAATTTGATGGATTTCTCTTCTGTTTAACATTGACTTTCAAGACTTTAAAGGGGCAGGGGACTGAAAATATGAACAAAAATGGGTTTATAGGTAAATTGATGTTATTTGTATTATCCCTGAAATAAATTATTAAGAACTGAATTTCTTATGGTATTTAGATTATTAACTGTAACCTTGTTGTGGTACATTGCTCAAAACAAAACCTTAAACTTTCTTCTCAGAATGGCAGTGCTGTATGTTCTCTAAATCATTTAACACTCACGATGAACCTAAATGGTTGTACTAATTTTACATGGTACATCGGCTTTTCTGTTTTGTGTGCCTCTATTCAGAGCTACAACTGAAATAGATTTTAAAAGTTCAGAATTTGGAATATTCTTTAAAAAAGACAGTCACAATTGCAAACTTTATTGTGCATTATTTATTGGTTTGTGGAAGTCACTCCATCTTTAATGCACAAAAAACATTGGCACCATGTATGCAGATTGTGTTGGTATTTTATGCATAGTGGTTAACCAAACATGACAACATGTGGTACAAGTAAGAATAATACAAACCACAGTAAAACAATTTCTATAAAACAATTTCACAAAACAGTTTAACCTATAGCATGTACTAAAGGTTCACAATAATGTGACACCCTTTTGTATACAAGCACAAAGTTAAATTATGAACACTGTATAAGTGTTCAAAGCCATCTACAGTATCTGACTGAAAAGGTAACATGAACAGTAGGTTGCACCTATGTGATATCTTTCACTATTGAAATTCATTAACAAAATATAAAATAAATGATCAAAAACATAATAAAAAAAGGTTGTTTGAATTTAAACATAACCAGCAACAACTAAGGAAGTAAACAAAGAGAATGTTTTACTTTATGTATAAATAAATGTAGAGTACAGGTGAAACTTGAAAAAATAGAATATCAAAAGTTAATTTATTTCAGTAATTCAACTTAAAAGACTCATTACATGCAAAGTGTGATATTTCAAGCCTTTATTTGTTATAATTGTGATGATTATGGCTTACAGCTTATGAAAACCTTTTCACAATATTCTAATTTTGAATTTGGGGTTTTCATAAGCTGTAATCCATAATCATCACAATTATAACAAATAAAGGCTTGAAATATCACACTTTGCAGGTAATGAGTCTATAGTTTCACCTTTTAAAGGGTTAGTTCACCCAAAAATGAAAATTAAGTCATTAATTACTCACCCCCATGCTGTACCAACCCCGTAAGACCTTCGTTCGTCTTCGGAACACAAATGAAGATATTTTTGATTAAATTTGAGAGCTGTATAACTACCACATTGGCTCCTAAAGGACTGCCTCTTGACGGCCCAGAAAGTCAATGAAGAAAATGTTTAAATATCCCAAGTGACTACCGTGGCTCAACTATATGTTTATCAAGCGACGCGAATACTTTTTGTGCGAAAAAACAAACAAAAATAACGAGTTTATTCGACTATTTCTTTTCTTCCTTGTAGGCCAGAACGAGACTTCCTTAGATTTCCACGACGCATACGCGAGAATTGCGATCTGAATACACCAGCTTACACTACTTCAGATCGCAATTCTCGCGCATGCGTCGTGGAAATCTAAGGAAGTCTCGTTCTGGCCTACAAGGAAGAAAAGAAATAGTCGAATAAACTCGTTATTTTTGTTTGTTTTTTCGCACAAAAAGTATTCGCGTCGCTTGATAAACATATAGTTGAGCCACGGTAGTTACTTGGGATATTTAAACATTTTCTTCATTGACTTTCTGGGCCGTCAAGAGGCAGTCCTTTAGGAGCCAATGTGGTAGTTATACAGCTCTCAAATTTAATCAAAAATATCTTCATTTGTGTTCCGAAGACGAACGAAGGTCTTACGGGGTTGGTACAGCATGGGGGTGAGTAATTAATGACTTAATTTTCATTTTTGGGTGAACTAACCCTTTAAGTTGAATTACTGAAATAAATGAACTTTTGATATTCTAATTTTTCGAGTAAATGTATGAAGAATGAACCATTAACTAATTAACAGTTCAAAGCCATCTGACTGACGAGTTGACATGAACAACCCGTGAAATTTAACGCAAACAGTAGGTTGCAACTAAATAATTACGTTTTCACTATTGAAAGTCATAATCAAAATAAATCTTCAGAAAAAAAGTTTGTTCGACATCCAACAACTAAGTGTAACCTGTAATTTAAAGTGAATAACCATTCAAATTAAAGTGAATGTTTTACTCCATGCATACACGTGTATAATAAATTTTAAGTGTATGAAGACTGACCCATGCAAAATAGGATATGAGCTGGCCATAAACAGTTTCTGACATTTTCCAATGTATGTGCCAGTGCAGCTAAATTATGTCCATTACCCAGACATTGCTTTCAAGAATTTTGTTCATTTCAGATCGGAAATCTGGATAGTTGTCATAGTGTACTGACAGCCTCAGGAAACAGCCACAGGTGTGTGACACTGGTCTTCTCTAAAACCCTTTAAGGTCTGTGAAATCAACTGTTATAGTTTTATCTATAAACAAATCTGATCCTGTACAAAATCTCAGAAACAGAGACAGTCGTTTGGCATCACACTCCCGCAAGTAAGCTGTCAAATGCTTTGAAATGTCCTTTTGGTGTGCATTCATTGCTTCAGGGAATTTGAGAGATCGCACAATTTTCCTCACTGTTGGTTGTAGTGCACAATACACATTTTCAATTTCCTGAAGGTCCTTCCTCAGAGGTCCAAGTATGCTCATCCACTGTTCAAGAACATAAGCAGGCTCTTGAATGAGAGTCTTGTGAGCCAGTTCTTGCAAAACTTGCACAAAGTTTTCTTCTGTTGGAATTCTACGACAACTGTAGTTGTCCAAGATCTCGATCAATTCCTCCTGGTCTGCACTACAGAAGTCTGTTCTGCAACTTGCCAGCAGCCATATCACCCTGTAGCCCAAGACTGGTTGCCCACTGAAGCTAAGCAGGGCTGAGCCTGGTTAGTACCTGGATGGGAGACCTTCTGAGAAGGCCAGGTTGCTGCTGGAAGAGGTGTTAGTGAGGCCAGCAGGGGGTGCTCACCCTGTGGTCTGTGTGGGTCCTAATGCCCCAGTATAGTAATGGGGATACTATACTGTCAAAGAGCACCGTCCTTCGGATGAGACGTTAAACCGAGGTCCTGACTCTCTGTGGTCATTAAAAATCCCAGGATGTCTTTCGAAAGAGTAGGGGTGTAACCCCGGCATCCTGGCCAAATTTGCCCAGTGGCCTCTTTCCATCATGGCCTCCTAATCATCCCCATCTATACCAATTGGCTTCATCACTGTCTCCTCTCCACCAGTAAGCTGGTGTGTGGTGAGCGTTCTGGCGCACTATGGCAGCCGTCGCATCATCCAGGTGGATGCTGCACACTTGTGGTGGTTGAGGAGATTCCCCTCTCTATGTAAAGCGCTTTGAGTGCCGAGAAAAGCGCTATATAAATGTAATGAATTATTATTATTATTATTATTAACTTTCTAAGACAGCACACTCATTTTCTGAGACATACTTTAAAAAGTTGTCAATCAGATCACTTTTGACAGATCCTTGTATTGCTTGCTCCAAGATGACAGGTGCCAGTTTTATTGGAAGATACTTCTCTTTCTTCCAGCCAAACAGAATTATTCGGGCAACACTTTCCCACTTTTCTTTCCCAAAATCATGCCGAAGAAAGGGAACTTTAAAATTGTTTCCCAGTGTGCATTGATCATAAAATTCCTGCCAAAATTCTGATAGGCAATCTCTGAACACTCCACCGAAGTCATGGCCCATCTCAAACTGTCCATTTGGGAGGAGCAACTTCACTTCTACAGCACTCTGTGTGTGTGCAAGGGTTTCATCACAGAAATGTGCAATAAGTTCTGAAAATATCTGTCCACGATGAACAACAAGAATTTTTTTGTCAGGAACTATGGGTTCCGGGCTCAGAGGCAAAGTGTCATCTAAGGATTGTTCATTTATTTCAGTGACTTCTCCAGTGAAAACTGTCACTACATCGCTTGAATCAAAATAATCCAGTGAGGTCATTGATGAACTTTGAAAAGCGACATTCAGATCATCTGTCAAATTTACATCCTCTGCGGAATGTAAGGGAGATGTGTCGTCGTTGTCTGTACTTTCCACAAAAATTAAATCTGTGTCTGAAGCTTGAAAGAGGTCATTCATTCTTCTGGAAGAAGTGGGAAGATTTTGATCCTGATTATTTCTGTGCAAGTCCTCTATTGTGTCTGAATCTGATATTTCCACTCCACTTTCTGCTTCCACTTCCCTCGCGACCTTTCTTGTTGTGAGGTAGAACCTCATCATTGTGAGTTTGGATGCATTATACATTTCCCCCACTGTAGTTTCATGATCTAGTGACACTTCCTGATAATTTGTTAGATCCAATTCAAACTCAGAAACACTTCCATGAGAATTTTTTTCATCCGGGAAAAACAAACGAATTGCCTCCTCAATCAGTTCTTTCCTTTTCCAGTCTTTTGGCACACTCAACTTCCTTGTTCCCCCTCCCTTTTTTGCTCTCATTTGAACAAAGCCCTGTCCATCATAGTGCATCCACCCAATCTCAACTTTTCTTTCAGTACGCTGAGAGATGTTTGTTCTAGTTGCATGGTTTTCAGTTTGTGAATTGTCAATTTTTTGTCTTTTGCTAAGTTTTGATTTGAGGCGCTCAAACAGCTTTGACTTCCTGCAAGTTGGCTCAGTTTCTTTCCTCCTACAAAATCCCAAAACTGCCAGTCTGTCTCCATATGAAGGAAAATAGCTTCTCATCTGGTCATCAGTCATTAGCAGTAGGACACTGACATCAATCTGCAAATAAACACATTTTTCAGTATTCAGTACAATAAACAAAACAAAATGTTGCTTATATTCATACAATTCATACAAGCATCTAGGGCTGCGTTTACATTGAAAAGACAAGTGTTATCAGCGTGTCCAGGTTCGGAAGTAGTCGAGGACGCATTGTGATCGGATCTCAGTTTATTGGACTTACATGATACTATGGGTGTCATTTTTCAATTTAATTGTGCAACATTATCTGAACGAGGTGATCGCCTGCAGAATCAGTCAGTCATGAGATCTTAATGAAGAGCTGCATGCCAGATGAATCGAAATCTGAATTTTTTTATGTTTTAAATGTTGAATGTTTGTATTGTTTCAGCATGTTTATCAATCTCCCATTTCTGTCAATATAGTCATTGCAGGCTATAACCTTAAACCCAGATGATGATTAACATGATCAGTTATTTTTGTATGATCAAGTTAAACTCTATTCCTTCATTAAAAAACTTAATTTGATCTAAGACTGGAGATTGCGCAGGAAAGTAAAGTGAGTGAGTGAAAGCAATTGGTACATTTGTATCATCTTTACTCTTAACCTGGTGTCATGCCACAGACCTAATTTAGATATTATGCCGGAAACAGAAATCCGATCAGATATCCAGATACAGAGGTTACTTATGTGAAAAAACGTGGCATGTCCTGACTGGCTAATGATCCGATCTGCCTGATCAGATCACGGAGACCGCATGTTAATGGCAAGTAAGCAGCTTAGGTCTGGGTTAATCATACTTGTATTATCCCTGCATTCAAGAAATTGTTTGTACAAACGGAACATTTTACTAAAAAAAAAACAAAACAAAAAAACAGTCGGAGCCATTTTTGCATTTGCCATTTTGTCATTATGTCATCTCACACACAATTGAGCATTTAAGCCTTTCTGAGCAGAAAATGCTATAGGCTTGTTAGTATCAGTAGAAAAAAAAAATCATCATAGGTTTGTTCTAGCATGTTTTTAGGTGCTTTTCAGTGCTTTTACAATAGATTAACTTCCCCACAGTAGTATCCACATTATTTTAAATGCAAGAACGGCTCTGCCTTTAGTAAATTTGATGTGTTGAGTCTTCCATTTCCAGTTATTTTAGCTGTACAAAAACAGTATGTCATGAAGCTTGACATAGCAAACTGGTATTTACAATCATTTTATTGGTAACACTTTACAAAAAGGTTCATTAGTTAACATTAGTTAACTACATTAGTTAACATGTTCAATATGTGAACAATACTTCTTCAGCATTTATTAATCTTAGTTAATATTAATTCCAACATTTACTAATACGTTATTAAAATCAAAGGTTGTATTAGTTAACATTAGTTAATGGACTGTGAACTAACATGAACACACAATGAACAGCTGTATTTGTATTAACTAACATTAACAAAGATTTATAAACACTGTAACTAATGCATTGCTCATCGTTAGTTCATGTTAGTTAATGCATTTACTAATGTTAACTAATGAACCTTATTGTAAAAGTGTTACCATTTTATTTTAACTAATTATCATAAACAAACAGATTTCTAGTACAAGTAGTTTTACCATTTACTGAATTAGGTATTAAAGGGGTCATTAAATGGGTCAGGTCAAAGGCTAATAAAGTAGTAAAGAGCTGCCACATCGTAAACGAATGACAGATATTTTAACATTTTATTTCCTACAAGGTATAATTGTATATTGAACGATTAGATTAATGGTGATTAATTCACACATCTAGAATCACTTTTGTTAATCTGAACACCCGAAAAAATATATGGTATACACATTTAAATGTAAAAAAATACACATTTTTTTTCAAATAAAATAAACATTAAATAATCTAAGAAAGAAATAATCCTGTAAGTAGGCCTAAATGGGCTTAAAATGGTCACTTCCTCTAAATACTGAGAATTTTCATTTTGGGGTAAACTATTCCTTTAATTTATTCATTTCTTGGTTAAATATTACCTTGTCCTCCTCCAGCCTTTGTATGGTGGTTTCTGGAATGTTCCTCTCCCTCAGAAAAATGATAAAATCGTCCATCCTGTTATGATAGTTTAACAGAAATGAATAATGAGAGCAAACTGAGGCTGGCAAGTTAGGCCAACATTAGCCTAAACCATGTATGTAAGCCATAAAACCAATCTGTAGCCGATCTCTATGGTCAAAATGTGCTGTGCATGACAAAGCAAAAAGCTCCTGTCCTGATGCAAAACAGTTTTGGTACAATGACAAATACAGGATATTAAATAACTATTTGTAAACATAAAACCAACACTAAAATGCAAAAGAAGGCTAAACGTAATAGACAACCTTAGCACGTGCACGTTACGAAAAGTCACATTTTATACTTGCCCAACGTATTTTATTAACACATGATAAACATCTTAAATGACTATCATGTCAAAGAGTATGATCGTACCTTGTCATCGGAAAATGTCCATCCAAGCTCTGTCTTTGACGATGAAACGGAAGACTCTGGTCACAACTCGTGGCATACTTCCATCCCAATTACGAGAAAGGTCAAAGTTTATATCAATTGCGCCAAAAAAAAGTCAGAATTGTGAGTTTAAATCTCGCAATTGCGACTTTATATCACGCAATTCGGACTTTTTATCTCGCAATTGCGACTTTATATCTCGCAATTGCGACTTTATATCACGCAATTCTGACTTTATATCTCGCAATTCTGACTTTATAACTCGCAATTGCGACTTTATATCTCGCAATTCGGACTTTTTATCTCGCAATTGCGACTTTATATCACGCAATTCTGACTTTATATCTCACAATTCTGACTTTATATCACGCAATTCTGACTTTTTATCTCACAATTCTGACTTTATATCACGCAATTCTGACTTTATAACTCGCAATTCTGACTTTATATCTCGCAATTCTGACTTTATAACTCGCAATTGCGACTTTATATCACGCAATTCGGACTTTTTATCTCGCAATTGTGAGAAAAAAAGTCAGAATTGTGAGATAAAAAGTCGCAATTATTTATTTTATTTTTTTATTCAGTGGCGGAAACAAGCTTCCATACATACCCCTCCCGCTGCTGGAGCGCCATAGCCCTGGAAGTTCATCCTGACCGAGAGATTCTCCGGGACGAGTGAGTGGAGGAGTCCGACGAGGAGTCACAGCGACTGCGGATGTGTGTGTATGTGTGTGTGTGTGTGTGTGTGTGTGTGTGTGAGAGAGAGAGTCTCCGCCCTCTTCCGTGATCGAGGATCTGTGTGTGAGAGAGAGAGAGAGAGAGAGAGAGAGAGAGAGAGAGTGTGTGTGTGTGTGTGTGTGTGGTGTGTGAGAGAAGAGAGAGAGAGAGAGAGAGAGAGAGAGAGTCTTTTTTTTATTGCAATTTCAAGATTTACAAACAAACATGCCTGCATAACTTTCTTTTCTTATATAGAGTACAAAGAAAATATAGCCAGAGGGAGCAGCACTTAATACAACAAGAAAATAAATGAAGTCTAAGTACAAAAAGGATATTTGTAAGGAAAATAAACATAAAAAAACCCATAAATAAATAAGTAAATGGGAAGAATTATGATAAAACATACATGACAATAAGGGGTGAATGCAGTCTTTGTTCATCATTAATCTCAGTTGGGAAGAGTTTTAGGGTATCATATATGTTTTGTGCCTTAGGACCTTTCAAAGTTTTTAAGGATTTTATATACAGTTCAAATTCCTTCAAGAAAAACTACAAATTTGGGAGATGATTTCACAATTCTACACTTATGAATGAAGAATTTGGCTAGACATACAATTGTATTAATACATAGACTTTTTTTTGACTTTAAGATCACTTTATTTACAAAAACATTTAAGGTATAATATCTTTAGTAAATTTTTCCAATTAAAAAGAGAGCATTAAAAAAAAAAAAATACACCATCATTCAATTTTCTTTTTCGTGACAACCAAATTGCTATTTTAGCTTGTCCATATAGAAAATTTAATAAAACGTGAGAGAGAGAGAGAGAGAAGAGAGAGAGAGAGAGAGAGAGAGAGAGGAGAGAGAGAGAGAGAGAGAGAGTGTGTGTGTGTGTGTGTGTGTGTGTGTGTGTGTGTGTGTCTGTCAGCCTTCCTCCGTTTTTTAAAAATCAGTCACTAAATACAGGACTGGCAGAAAAAAAAAAAAAAATGTTAAACCTTGTCGCTCGTGGTTGTCTATAGCGTCTCCCTGATGAAAATGTTGTTTCATTGCGTTATTATCACATATAAAACAATCGACTAACATCTTTATCTCATTTTAAATAATATTTGAGGTGAGGGACCCCTGCCGGCCACTGTGCGCGCTGCAGTGTGTGTGACGGAGTGTGCTCTGGTTGCACACTTCACATGTGGACTACAGTAGTGCGTCATCCGGGTCTTCAGTGCTTCTGCCAGCCCGTGAACGCAGAGTGTGTGCGACGGGATCTTCTAACCGGAGGAGAGAGATTGACAGGAGTGCGGTGGTGAAAGTCGGCGCGGTGGCGAGCGCTACTGTGTGCGCGCTCTTCGGAGGAGTCGTGCTCGCGCAGTACATGCTCAGCAAAAAGCAGAGAGCAGGGAAGAAAACCAAGATCATAGAAATGGTGAGCTTATATCTATATACAATCTGTGTAATGGCTTTCACTGCGCGGGAACGAGCGGCGCGTTAACACCAGGCTGACACAAGCCGGAAGTTGACATCTGTCTGTCGTTGAATGTAAATATGTAGGTGACGATGATGAAGATGAAGACGTGGTCGCGTGAAGCTTCTGCCATCATCAGGGGCCCCGCGCGCGCCTCTGACGTCACGAACTGCGTAGCTGTGCTGTAGAGGTCATCCCGCGCTCAGGCAGAATAAACACACACTTTATAGTGTCACTTTCTGTCGATCACCCCACTAGGAAATAGCTTTTTACAGGTTATTGTCTTATCTAAGCAGGCGTATGTTTAAACTTGACGAATCCGACGGGCTCTGAGACTACTGACCTGCTTTAGAAGTAGTATCCCATGAGGCATTGCGAATAACATATTTAAAAACTGGATGAATATAAAACTGTTGATTGGCATATAGAAACAATATATTATACAATATATCAGTCAAAATAAAGACATTTTATTGTTCACTCTCAGTCAGAACGCCCCACCTCAAACATTTCTCTTTGCAAATGTAAAGAAAATAGCTTTTTTACAGGTTATTGTCTTCTTTAATGCCTCGAGATACTAAAATAACAATCACTGCAGGCTTACAGTTGTTTTTCTCAGTCGCTTTGGGCCTTTCTCAGATCAGAATTGAAATTCTCTGAACGACCTGTTCAATCTTCATCATCGTGTCTCTCGTGCATCAAAAAAGCAGTTTCTTATTTCTTTGAACAAGTTGCTAATGCCTTGGTATATGATTACGTACAATTATCTACTGTTTCCTACATTATCAGATCGCTTATGTCATGTTGAATGCATTATAATGGGTCTCACGCCCACACCATCAGTCTTTAGTTCACAGCAAGTCTTTACATGCAAAATGCTTGAACATGTAGTCATAATATGTGCAGGTTTCCTCAGGAGATTGTCCTTTGTTCACATTTTCTTTTTTGTTTTTGTGCCATACAGTGCTTTTTTTCCTTTCTGCATTGCAATGACATGTCCAGTCTTTTTGCAATCACACTCCCTCAACACTAATGTGTGTAACTGACAATTTGCAAATAATGGTCATTAAAAACTTTAGCCATAGTTTACATCAGAACATCCCAGAGTACACAAGCACTTGTCATCCTGATGCACTGACAGATATTCACTTCTGAGAGATGAACTGAGGATTGTGAGCAAGAGACTGGCTTGGTGTTTCGCGATTTGTACGAATTGTTTTTAGAAATACACTTAAAATGTCGAGGATGTTTTGAGAAATGTACTACAGAGATGTAAACTTGTTTGAAAGTCCAACAAAAAGACGAAATGTTGAAGACTGAACTGAACTACAATCCCATGAAGCATTGCGAATGATAATCAAAATAAATACAGTGGAATGAATATAAAACTGTTGAGTAAAGGTACAGTATGTAAGTTTTCACCGTGATTGAGGAGGGGCGGGCCTGATCGCCTCGGAGCGATAGTGCTACGTTCACTGCGCGAACATTTCATGAAAATGCAATCGCGAGTGTCTTAACTGTGAGTGTAAATGCAATTAAGAAAAGTAACATTTAAATGACCGTTCATCATCAACATGTTAAACCTATCCAATCATTTCTGTAATACATTTTTATTTAAATTGGCAACTTATAAAAGCGTTAAAAATATGTATTTCAATTTACATATTAAAACTAGTGTATGAAATGGGAAGTGTAAATTATATAGTTACATTTTCATTTTGCACAAACGTTGCACAAATGTAATGGCAAATATAAATTTAAATACAGAAATGTATTGTCATTTTGCATATTACAATTCAAATTGAATATTGCTACCCATATCAACTGAGTTGTAATTTCTGTTTCTTGTCAGTCAGTAATCGTGAACCAAGAGAGACCGAACGACACAACAGCGTGCGAGATGCTGCATCATAGATATATACACATAGATCCCCAGTCATCTATTCTATGATTTCTACAAGCGGAAATGCGGATATAACGTGATTGATATGCAACAAGAGACGAGCCGTTATTTAAAACTAGAATTTCTCTTTTAGAAATCCTTGGGAACTTTTGATAAAGTAATATATCACACTGTGGCAGTGGTTTTTGAATATTTTATTCAAAAAAAAAATCATACATATTTGTACTTTAAAGATGTTGAAACAATATATTTAAGGTTTATTGCAAAATATGCATAATATGTACGCAAACATTTAAGCAGTTTGAGAGTGAGGAGAGAGATTGATTATGTCATCGCAGTGCCTCATGGAGTGGGTGGAACTAAAAGAGCCATTGGCTTGTTTTGATTCTCTGATTGGTGGAGATTTTT
>NW_024121627.1:0-23703 GCF_016745375.1 Pimephales promelas
TATAGGATTTGTGTGTGTTCATGTATGATTAAAGGGTTTGAGGGTCTTGAAGAGGCTGGCAGAGGTTTATTATCAGTCATTTTCATGTATCCTCCATAATCTGTATGATGACAGGGTTATTTATATAGATGCATATCTAAGATCTTTGCATTTGAAGCACTTAGAGCGTTGCCTGGTAACAAGGACGTTATGACGACGTTCATAGATGCGGTTATGGAGTAGATACAGTTGAAGTTACACCTTTAATTCAAATGTAAAACTGTGGTTAATTATAACAATAAAGCAATTGTTAAAAAAAAAAAACGATATATTTTAAGAATTTTCCCATTATTTATTCAGGCAATCAACAGTACAACCTAACAACAGGGCCTCTTTATAGCCTCATTATCATATGTGGAAAAATAAAGAGCGTCTACACTGAAGAATAATGCCAATAACAGGAAATTACTGTGATAATTATCAGTATAGTATTGGCGAATATTTTTCAAAAATAATATTAATTCCTTCCGGCATGTACAATGTTTTGAGGTAAAAAAAAAATCAAAGCATAACTCAGAGATTCCACAGCTCCATTAAAACAGTTACTGTAAAAAAATACACAGAGATTAATGTTCGCAAAAGCGCATTTATTCAGGCAAAACAAATTTGACATCTCAATAAAACGCAGCAGCATGTGGCCTGTTGACGATTGAAGCCGATATAGAACTGCTCAGGAAAACACTAGGTAGTCACGCCAACAGTTTGTACACAAATATTAATTTACAACTAATTAATTTGATAAAACAAGTTCGATATAACAAATTGATACAGAAACAATCAAAACGTTAATACAATACATAAATATAAATACTTTGCTACATGCAAATGCAAATTGTGTTTTCTCCTCATCTATGGTCTTTGATTTAGAGAAATAACGAAGGTTCCGACAAAGAAAAATACACAAAGACGGCCAATAAGGAAGATCATGCGATTTGTTCAGAACAGAAGGCATCAGGAAGAAATGCATTATGTTACCTTGAACAATAATACCTAAAAAAGTCAGACAAGCTACATACTCATGTTAAATAGCAGATTTATGTATCCTTCTGCCATTTAATAATGTGATGCTTTATCGTCGTCTTTCCATGATGTAAAACTTACCACAGATTCTCAAACGAGATGGAACCACCGATCAACTAGTCTTGCGATACAGATTTGGAAACTAGTTTTAGGGAAGGGTGTGCACTCTTGCTCGGCTGTGGTAGTTAAAAAAATAAAACGCTAATACAGTCAAGAATTGAAATCTCATTCGAAACTTCTTTTGTGTGTTAAAATACATTTGGCTGGAGGGTGAGTAAACATTCATCCACCTCGGTACCAAAAATATACCATCAGTTCTCTCCAAATGAAGTGTTTATGTTCCCGTTACATTCTAAGCAGCAAATCATTAATAATTAAGCTATATTAATATACTTTCTCAATAAACAAGCTGAAGTTCTGTATAAAATATATATATTCTTCATTCTAAAGATATTTTTAATTCATCCAAGACATTTTAAAGTAAGGTTTGTCCTTCCACTCTATCAAGTTCTCTGTGTGTTTATTGGCACATGGGCATTCTGGGTTAGAGACGGCAGATGCTGTTGCCTTCACCAGGCCAACGGCGAGGCTATTCGGGGGCTTCTGGGGTTTTCAGTTCCTTGTGTCTCACTCAGTGCTCTCTATTGAAGACAAACACAACAAACTCTCGTTTGAGCTCAACTATCACTATGAAAAAGAAAGTACACCCTTTTGAATTCTTTGGTTTTTACGGATCAGGAGTCAGGACATACTGTACTAAAAATCATCTGGTCTGTTGCAGGTCTTAAAATTAGGCAAATACAACCTCAGATGAATAACAACATGACATATTTACACCGTGTCATTATTTATTTAACAAAAATAAAGCCAAAATGGAGAAGCCTTGTGTGAAAAACTAAGTACACCCTAAGATATGATTAACTTAAGCAATAACTTGAACTAATCGTTTTCTGTATGACGTTATCACCGTTGTGGAGGAATTTTGTCCCACTCTTCTTTACCTCAGTTCATTAAGGTTTGTGGGCATCTGCTTATGCACAGCTCTCTTAAAGGGATAGTTCACTTTGAAATTAATTTTTGATTTGTTTTAGCTTACCTCAAAAGCATCCAAGATGTCGGTGTCTTTGTTTCCACAGTATTTTTTAATTTTGACATTTTTCAGTAAAACCGTTGTTGTCTATCAGTCATAAACTGGAGGCTAAGGGGGTCCACCAAAAAGCATGCACAGAGAAGTCAAAATTAAACATGATTTAATGACTCATAAATGTAAGTACACATTGATGGCCTAAGACACGAAATGAGCGGTTTGTGTGAGAAAACGAACAGTATTTATATAGTTTTTACCTCTTGTAATCATAGCCATGACAAAAACATCTGATGGTACGGGCGCTTCGGTCTGCGCATGGGGCGGAAGTGATCGCTTGCGCGCCTACGTCACTCTTTGTTTATACAAAGATTTCGGAAGTTTTACTTTTCACTAAACATATTTAGATATACGGGAAACCGCAATGGAAGATGATTTCGGTATATCTAAATATGTTTAGTAAAAGGTAAAACTTCCGAAATCTCCGTGTAAATATTGAGTGACGTCACACGCAAGCGATCACTTCCGGCGTAACATTGAACTGATTCAGTTCGGTTCAGTTGGACATTGCACAACTGATTCAGATCACTTGGACGTCACTGTGATTACACGAGGTAAAAACTATTTTCTCACAAAAACCGCTCGTTTCGTGTCTTAGGCCATCAATGTGTACTTACATTTACGAGTCATTGAATCATGTTTAATTTTGACTTCTCTGTGGATGCTTTTTGGTGGACCCCCTTAGCCTCCAGTGTATGACTGACAGACAACAACGGTTTGACTGAAAAATGTCAAAATTGAAAATACTGTGGAAACAAAGTCACCTACATCTTGGATGCCCTTGAGGTAAGCTAAAACATATCAAAAATTAATTTCAAAGTGAACTATCCCTTTAAGAGAGTGCCATGTTTGCTGAGTGTGATGAAAGAAAAGGGTGAAATGGACATGGTTTGGTGTGTTTTATGTAAATGACTTACCTCACGCATGCGGCCACTCATTTAGAATACTCTAGAAGAGGTTCTAACATGTTTTGAATTAGGCGTTTTTCGTTTTATGTGTGTATAAATACGCATAGAGAACACAATTATAAGTGAATGCATGAGATTCATTGTTCCAGAAATCTTGTGGTTTGTTCAGATGCAACTTCGCAAACCTAAGCCGTGCTGCCATGTTCTTTATAGAGAGAAGAGGCTTTCTCCTGACAACCCTTCCAAACAAGCCACACTTTTTCTAGTTATACTGTCATGAACTATAACATTTAACACGCTAACTGAGGCCTGTAGAGGCTGAGGTGTATCTCTTGGGTTTTTTGCAGTACACGGTCTGGCCTTAAAGGGTTAGTTCACCCAAAAATGAAAATTAAGTCATTAATTACTCACCCCCATGCTGTACCAACCCCGTAAGACCTTCGTTCATCTTCGGAACACAAATAAAGATATTTTTGATTGAATCTGAGAGCTGGATCACTCCTCCATAGACTGCCTAAGGGACTGGCTCTTGACGGCCCATAAAGTCATTAAAGAAAATGTTTAAATGTTCCATGTGCCTACAGTGGCTCAATTATAAGTTTATCAAGCGACGAGAATACTTTTTGTGCGGAAAAAACATAAATAACGGCTTTATTCGACTATTCCATTACTTCCTTATGGGCGCATGCGCGAGAACTGAGACGAGGACGTTCTCATTCGTCTACTTCTTGTTACCGGCTGCTCACCGCTTAGGAGTTTTACCGCCCCCTACCGTATAAGATGATGATAAGGCACACTGTCGTTTTTTGAGAAGATTAAAGGCTTTTAAGTGCACCTTGTAGTGCGGAAAATACGGTAATTGAAAAGCGTATGTACAGCACGCATCTTCCTCTGCTTGTAAACAGAAAGTTTTGCACTTCCAGCTATATCAGCACATCATCTTATACGGTAGGGGGCGGTAAAACTCCTAAGCGGTGAGCAGCCGGTAACAAGTCGAAGGAGAACGTCCTCGTCTCAGTTCTCGCGCATGCGTCCATAAGGAAGTAATGGAATAGTCGAATAAAGCCGTTATTTATGTTTTATTTATGTAAAAAGTAGTCTCGTCGCTTGATAAACTTATAATTGAGCCGCTGTAGGCACATGGAACATTTAAACCTTTTCTTTAATGACTTTATGGGCCGTCAAGAGCCAGTCCTTTAGGAAGCCAATGGAAGAGTGATCCATCTCTCATATTCAATCAAAAATATCTTTATTTGTGTTCCGAAGATGAATAAGTCTTACGGGGTTGGAACAGAATGGGGGTGAGTAATTAATGATTACTCATTTGATTTGCAGCGCCTGACTGCAATTTACCGTCTAAATTCCTATAGAAACAGAAAGGATGTACTTAGTTTGTCACAAATAGCTTCTCCATTTTGGCATAGTTTTTGTTAAATAAACCATGACACGGTATAAATATCACGTGTAGTTCTTCATCTGAGGTTTATATTTACCTAATTTTAAAACCTTAAAACTAGATAATTTTATATTATGTCCTCCTGATACTTAAACCATAGAATTCAAAAGGGTGTACTTTCTTTTTCACATGACTGTATATAAGGTTCCAGTTGTTAAAATGAGTTACCGGTAACTACATTAGTTATGAACTAACAATGAAATTAAAAATACTTCTAAAGCATTTATTAATCTTAATTACTGTTAATTATAACATTTACTACCGTAATACATTTTTAAAATCAAAAGTTGTATCTGGTAATGTTATTTAATGGCCCCAAGCTAACATGAACCAACAAACAATTACCTGATTGTTCACAAAGATGAATAAATACTGTTATAAATGTATTGCACATTCCTAGATAATGTGGTAACCCTTTATGTAAAGCCTTTATTTACTGCATAATGCATTATAAAGGGATTCATAATGTACGTTATAATGCGTTACATGTTTTCATAAATAATAGAAACCAAGATAAAATGCATATTTGCAGATTCCTTGTAACATCAAAAATGACTTTCTAAAGGTGTAACATATTATAATGTATCATTTATACTTTAAGTAAAGTGTAACAGATAATGTTAGCTAATGCAATAACCCAAGTGTTCCAACCACATTTCTGATGTCTCTCTTATCTGACACACATCTGAGAGCCTTTAGTAACAAGCTGATGAGTTGAATCTGGTGTGTTTGATAAGGGAGACATCTACGTGTGCATTTACATGACAATGATCTACTAAAAACAGAAACGTTTTTCCTTTGCTTTTTCGTGTTCAGACGACAATGTTGTTAAACGATCACCGTTCACACGGATCCGCAAAAACTATTAAATAAGCTGTATTATAAATGACAGGCCAGTAGTTGGCTTTGTAAAGAAAAACTGTGCTCATACTGTACATATACTAAACACAAATATGTGCCATCACTGCTTTCACAAATTCGTGTTATTGTAGTTTATATGATGACGATAATGGTATCGTTTATAAAAAACGTAAAACTTTGAAACCCGTTTTCAAATATTTGCGTCTTCTGTCCCCCAAAACCCGGTTGGCGTGTATCTGAACGGCCAAAACGCATAAAAGGTTTTCCATTTTTAGTTGAAAACAGTGTCGTGTGAACGGCCTCTTAAATGTGCAGTGTTGGAAACCACTGCATTAACAAATGTTAATAATTAGGGCTGGGTATCGTGACAAGTTGATAAATAATACCGATACGATACCTTGACTTCAATACCGGTTCATGAACGATACTTTTTTCGATACCAATTTTAGTAAATCCGTTTTAACAATGTAAGGCGACCTTGAGTGTCCAGAAAGGTGCCAAATAAATAAAATGTATTATTATTATTAATAATACCTAATTCTTTTTTTTAAGTTTGTTGACATTTTTACACTCATATTTTGATTCTGTAAAAAAGCACCAATGCTAAATGTTTCCCAATCATTTAACAACATTAACTCATTGTTTCTGCCTTAACCTAATGTTGTTTAACAATGAAACTGAATGAAAATTAATTGAACATTTAGAGACAGGCATTTTCAGTAAAGCTGCTTTAAAACGATATGTCTTGTGAAAAATGCTATACAAATAAATGTGAATTGAATTAAATATAGGCTACTGGGATGCGGGATACACTCAGCACACATAAAGCTTGCCGTAAAACACTGGCGAAAGTAGCCTAATGATTATGTGTCGGGATAAAATAGCAAGGAGATATTTTAATTTTTTATTAATAAACGTGTTTACTAAGTGTGTTGGCTGCAAAGATGAATATGGCGATGTTGACTCGTCATTCCTGCAGTAGTGAACACGCATGCGCGCCTATATGAATTACAAACGATTTATTTCTAATTGTTTCGTTTAAAAGTAGACAATTTTAACCATCTATAGGCCTATTTTTCATGTCTGTTAGTCAAGTATCCTATACGCTGAGTTTCGGTTCATTTGTGACATGCTCCAGTCCTTGCAGTTGAAGATGGAGTATATTCTGTGTGCTTATAAGTGCCTTCTCAGAGTTATCGTGTTGACGGTCTTGGCAGCAATTACCTTGTCGCGTGCTTCTGGCATCGAGTGTGGTACATAGGTAGGTACACTTGATCTTTTCCACATATTTTCTATCTATCTGGGTTGTGACGCTCACACACTCACTCCAGCCTCATGTGCGACAAGCCACGTCTCTCTAGGCAATCGCGTAAACTAACGTTAGTGTTTTTCCACCACAGCCAATCATGTAGCATGCTTTTTGTTTCACTGACGTTGACTAGATTAACCCCTTAAGTATCGAAATTTGGTATCGAAAAACAAGACATGTTTCGATACTCGGTAGTATCGAAGCAATTCGGTCAGTACCGAAAAAGTATCGAACTCGATACCCAGCCCTATAACTAATAGGACCTTATTGTAAAGTGTTACAGAAAAATTTAAAATAACTCACCTCGAATTTGGAGATAAACTCAGCAAAGATGCCAAAGAAGGTTTCTGTGTTTGTGGCCTTACTGTCTTCTCCAAAGTAGGAAGCCACTTTATGAAACTCATCCATTGCTCTTTGCTGCAAGGAGTCTAGGGATTGCACAGCTGGATGACAGTTTTCCAGGAAGCTCTAATATCAGGGTCAAGGGCTGATACATTGCAACATATAGATATATTTTCACAGAATAACTTATGTGCTTATAAAAATGCTATTGATTGGTGGATACACTCATAACCGCTGCAAAGCGATCCTCTGAAGTAGCTGGGATTTTTACACAGGAAGTTCTTATGTCCTGGATGGTGGAGTGAAGGTCACTGAGATCAGCAGTAACGGTCCTCTGATTTACTGCATTTCAGCAAACGTGTGAACATCAATCATTCATCAATACATTTAGCAAATATTATTTTTGCATTTCTGGTTGATCCAACAGCAAAAGAGAAAAATACACTACCATTCAAAATGTGGGGTCAGTAAGTGTGTGTGTGTGTGTGTAAAGAAATGAATCATTTTCTTCTATCCTGAAAATATGTACCATGGTTTCCACAGAAATATTAAGTAGCACAACTGTTTTCAACATTTAAAGCAACTTGATGTATTTTGGGCATGTAGACATGGTCAAGAAAGACACTATGCTGAAGTTCAAATTGAGTATCATAATTGGGAAGAAAGGTCATTTAAGTGCCTACTTCCAGAAGAATAACGCACCACAGCGCCCAAGTCATTTCAAACTGGTTTCTTGAAAGTCAAAGGCATAATAAGTCCCCTTTACAAATTTTAACAGCCCCAAAGTTTTGAACAGCAGTGTATATACAAAAATATAAAAGGAAATTGTACTGTCAGCTTACCTTTGGCAGCTAATGGCACTGTTATGAGGTCCCTGGAGAAGCCGAGGAGTTCTGGGAAGTGTTGGCATAGTGATTTGGCAAGAATATGGAGGAAGGTCGACTTTCCATCAACTGTTTTAGTTGTGTTTAGCTGGGGGGTAAATTTCAATTCATAATTAGGAGAAATGTATATGTAATATATGTATTTATATTATGAACAATGTTTAATAAGACAAACATACCTCAGTAAGAAAATTAATTTTGAATCCTGTTGTTTTATTCGTCTTGGGCTGACCATTATTGAGATAATTTCCCATTGCTAAAACAAACTAAAAACAGTGCATTTTGTAGGATTAATATTTAGAATCAAGATAGCAAATGTTTAAAAATGAATGGCCCAGAAACATCAACTCCTTTGCATAAGATCTAGGATTTAACACTTATAATTCATTATTAGTAGCATATCTGCTGAAATAAGTGTTTTACCTCCAGGATCTTGGCCAACCTCTTGCTGTTTTTGAGCTCTAATGAGGCTTTGTATATGCATTCGTATGCGGCTCTCATTTCTTCAGTTTTCTCCTGCACAGTGGTCTTAAAAAGAAGACTCCTGAGTCTGGTTTTATACTCGGGAACTAGTAGCATCTGTAGAACAAGCCCATAAGAATCAATTATTATTTAGATTAATTACAGAACTCAGGAAAAACAGCCTTGGTTTCAGGGAAAAGCACCTGTAGGACGAACTGGTCGGGCTCACTGAGCTTGGCGGGGTCCTTATCGTAATGCTGAAACTGTTTGACCTCCTCGTCATCAGGAGCGTAGAGCAGCAGTTGTTTAATGTGTGCGGGTTCCAGACGCTCGGTGCTCATGGTCACGAGGATTTCCCGCAGTTCTTTCGGGGACAGCTTCAGATGTGCTATGAGGATAGCTGAACAGGGCAGCCATATTTAAAGGGTCAGTTCACCCAAAAATGAAAATTATCGCATCATTTACTTACCCTCAAGCCATCCTAGGTGTATATGACTTTCTTCTTTCAGCCAAACAAAATTGGAGTTACATTAAAAAATATCCTAGTTTTTCCGAACTGAGAGTGAGAAGAGGTTGAGTTTTTGAAGATCTAAAAAGCACATCCATAATAAATGTGCTCCACATGGCTCCGGGAGGTTAATGAAGGGCTTCTAAAGTGAAGTGATGTGTTTTAGTTAAAAAAATATACCTATTTAGAACTTTATAAACTATAATCACTGGCTTCTGGTCACGGCTGTATGTGAGTCTAGTTCTGGTGTAGAGTGATCTCTGACCCAGTGATATAAGTCAAGTTGTAAATATGGAATTTTTTTCTTCAGAAGGCCTTTATTAACACCCTGGAGCCGTATTAATTACTTTTATGAATGGATGCGCTTTTTTGGGCTTCAAAATCGAAGGTACCATTCACTCTCATTATAAAGCTTAGATGAGACAAGAAATTTTTTAATATAAGTCCGGTTGAAAGAAGAAAGTCATATAGATTACAACTACTGTAGGATGGCTTGAGGGTGAGTAAATTATGGGATAATTTTTGGGAGAACTAAGCCTTTAATAAGACAGTAACACTTTACTTGAAGGGGTGTGCATAAGACTGACATGACACCTTCATAACCATGACATGACATCTGTCTTGAATATGAATTAGGGTTTATGCATGTTTATGACAACTGTCATTAAGTGTCATTTTGAATGCAAATATGACATTGTTTAAGATGTCTTTATGACACCTTGACATAAACCAATACATCATAACCTGTCAGAGTCTTTGTCATGACAACTTGACTAAAATTAAGTTAAACTGTCATGTTTGGCTTTGACATTGGCTGTCATGAGGCCATTATAACTGTGTCATGAATATTTTTCGTGATCTCAACTACAGTGGTACTAATTGAATTTGTCATTAAAAAGTTATAATGGCTTCATGACAGCCAATGTCAAAACCAACCAGCTGACAGTTTAATGTAATGTTAACCAATAAAGCGAGGTGCTTTCTTAAGTTTGATAATTAATCTGCTATGTCATGTTTATGACGGGTTGTGTCGTCTTAGTAATGTCAAGTTGTCATGACAAAGACATCTCAAACAATGTCATATTTGCATTCAAAATGTCATTATTGAGCGAAAGACACTTAATGAAAGTTGTCATAGACATGCATATGTCATGTCATGATTATGAAGGTGTCATGTTAGTCTTATGCACACCCCTTCAAGTAAAGTGTTACCCATAAGACATGGATTCTTTACCTTCTCAATGGTAAAAATTGTCCACACAGTTGCTACAGCAGCAAATACCTACAGCACCTCTTTAACCTACTCCTACACATTTACGTCACACGAGACATCAAACCTGACTCAACCCAGAGCTCAATCTAGATGATTGCACTCCAACACAACCCTACGTATACTCACAAGCGTTGTAGGCCTTTTTATGGGAGAGAATCTCAACCACGTCTTTCTTTTTAAAGTTCTCGGGCAGGAAAGTGGGCTCTGGAAGAGAGACTGACACATTTAATGACAATGTAAGGATGTGCTCTCCTTGCACCAGTAGTGGAAACAATATATGGTTATGAGAATGGAAAGAGGCTGTGAGATGCCAATAACTGGATGGGAATGATGGGATCTGAGAGACATAGCTCTCCATGAGAGATGAGCTGAAAAGTACAAAAATAGACAAAGTAATTGAGTTCATTTTTAGCAGCAAAATGAAAAGCTACAAAGTGGATGAAGACAGCAATATACAGACTGATGAGATGTTACATATTCATTCTTTATAAAAGTTTTTGCCCACCTCTGAATTTCTCCTGCACATTTTATGTGGTTGAATTTTATTATGGTAGTACAATTTTTTCTTATATTATTAAATCATCATACATGATGATTCTGTACATCTACCATTCAAAACCATTTAAAAGTTTGGGTTTTGGGCTGCTTCTTTTTTTTAAATAAATACTTTTATTTAGCAAGGATAGTATAAATTGATCAAAAGTGACAGTAAAGATATTTATAATGTTACAAACGATTTATATTTCTAAAAAAATTTTCTTTTGAACTTTCTATTCATCAAATGTATCACTGTTTCCACTTTCAACATTGATAATAATATGTTGATATTATATTAAAATATAATTTATAATAATAAATAGCGATTCCCGAGTTGACCTTGACATCAAAGGAATAAATTACATTTTAAAGTATATTAAATTTTTATTTTTAAATTTTTATTGAGCATTAAAGTCTTATTTCAAAAATATTTCAAAATTCTTACCAACCCAAAACTTTTGTATTCTTTCACAGTAATATATATATATTTTTTGTTGTTTTTGTTCATAAAGACAACTTTTAAACATTCAAAGATTTTGATTGACGATCTGATGACATTCAGTGTAAAAACACAAAGAAACAGTCGGGGCAAACACTTTTTCACAGCACTGCATGACATGGGATGATGATATGCACATGCAATATCACATTGAGCCGGATATAAAAAATAATAAAAAAGAAACCTTACTGGAATTCCTCTGTGTGCCGAAGTACACATCCAGATCCAGGTATTTGACCATGTCACTGAGTTTATGATAGTCTGGATCATCTCCAAGCTAACAAACAGACATAACCACTCAGTAATGCATCATAAACATTCAATTCTGATGTGCACTGTGGTTGTTATGCATCACTACCAACCTGTCCCCAGATAGTTCCTTCAGAGTTCTCCACCTGCTCCCAGCGCAGTCTTTTCACGCTCATGTGGTTGTTGTCAGAGGCTTTTGGACTGGATTTGGGCAAAGGTGGTGGATCACAAGGTGGGGGTAGAGGAGGTGGCGGTGGTGGGGGTACCTTGCTTGAGAGTGTGCTTTCAAAGCTTTGCTGGGAATGTTGGGAATGGAGGCTCTTTTGTTTGGTCAGGCTCGGGGAGTTTCTGGAGCAGAGGTCTGCTGGCTCTGGTAGATGGACTGGGTGTGATGTCGTAGGTGAGTGTGCTGTGCGCTTGCAATTGGGGGTTGAGGGGAGGTGTGCGGGGATGATTGTAGGATGGGATGAGCCTTTGGTTGGTGCAGCTTGAGAACAGACTGAGCGCCGGGCTGGGGAGTGGAGTGTCGGACATGGCTGCGCTGAGCCCTGAGCTCCTCACTGGTGGGCAGCACTTTGTGTAACAAGGGGCGGTTAGTGAGGAAGGGGCGAGGTGGTGGTGGGGGCGGGACAATTATCGGGTGGTGCTGGAAGGCTGGAGGCGGTTGGGGCAAGTGCTCTGGGGTAAGGGGGAGGGGCGAGGGCGGGTCGGTGAACTGGAGAGGTGGTGGCGGGGGCGGAGGACTCCGGGGGGGAGGGGGGATGTGGTCAGAGCCTGAGGAATAGGTGACGGAGGTGGAATCATCACTGCAGCTGTTATCTTCACTGCTGGCACTGCTTAACTCATGAGGCATGTTCACCTCCTGTTCGTCCTGGAAACTCATCTGACAGAGTCACAAAGACAATTAGGGCTTAAAAAACAACATGGTCCATAAATGTATATAATGCTGTTCCAAAAACAATAGAAAAAAATAAAAAATGAAATGTGACCCTACATAGGACAAGAGATTTAAATAATAATAATAATAATAAATTATTATTTATTATTTATTTTATTTTATAAAATAAAATAAAATTAAATAGTTCACTGCGGTGCCCGGGGAGCGATTGGGAGCCTTGATTTCAAAATAAATGATAATAATAAAAATAAAATAATATGAAATGTGACCAGCTACACCTACATAGAACAAAATATTTAAATAATAAAATAAAATAAAAAAATAAAATAATATGAAATGTGACCAGCAACACCTACATAGAACAAAAAAATTAAATAATAAAATAAAATAAAAAATAAAATAATATGAAATGTGACCAGCTACACCTACATAGAACAAAAAAAAAATAATAATAAAAAAAAAAAATAATAATAATAATATGAAATGTGACCAGCTACACCTACATAGAACAAAATATTTAAATAATAAAATAAAATAAATTAATACAATAAAAAAATAATAAGACGTGAACAGCTGTCTCTACATAGTTCAAAAAATAAAAAAATAAAAAATGAAATGTGACCAGCTACACCTACATAGAACAAAAGAATAAAATAATAAAATAAAATAAATTAATAAAATTTCAAAAATAATAAGACGTGAACAGCTGTATCTACATTGGACAAAAAAATAAAGAGAATAAATAATTTCCATATATTTTGGCGACATTAAGTTAGCTGATGAATAGTAAACTCTTTCTGTGTCTGACACTAACCTCCTCATAGTCATTCTCTCCTCCCTTAAAATCATCCACGATATTGACCCGGTGGCCCAACTGCTCGCTCAGAGCATCCAGGAACTTGTCTGTGTCTCGACTGCGAGGTGGGCGTGAGAAGGTGAAGAGCTTCCTACGCTGGGGCAGAGGACTAGGTTCATCAGAAGGCAGGGGGGAGACAGGGGGACTATCCAAACTAACATAAGGATTAGACTCCACACTGTCTGGAGAAGGGACAGTCTGCTGGTAAGGATCATACTGAGAGCCAGGAAAGGGTTCAGTCCATGAAAGAGAGAGGCCTGACTTACGGCTCCCTGCAAAATGAACGAAATCATGATGAACATTTATAATACACAGGAATGCTATGAGAGATATTACTAAATGTTCTAAAAAGTTTCCAATTGACAAAAAACTAAGAACTAAAACATGCATACATTAAATTAGGGATTTTCAAACTTGTTGATTCCACGGCCCTACTTGTAAGGAACTTGAACTTGTAACCATCTTTTATATTGTCATTATACTTAGGCAAAACAACTACTGCATTACAATATTACCTGGATTTTTTTTTTTTTACGTATTATTATTTTTATTTATTTTTTTACTTTTTTTAATTGTTTAATGCTAGAACTAGAGTATAACTCTGAAGAGAAAAGCTGCATCTGAAATCGAATACTTCCCTATATAGTATACGAAAAACAGTACGCGAGTATGTCCGAAATCATAGAATTCGAAAAACAGTCGACGAAAAGTACCAGGACGACCTACTATTTCCTGCGAGATTCTGAAGTGCGCATATGATGGACATACTGTATATTTGAAAATGGCGGAAACCGGCTGTAACGTTAGTAGACAAGAAAATAATTGGCTTTTTCCTTGCCAAAAATCAACATCTGTCATTGTTCATAGGGGTTTTGTGTGTGTGTTTTATGAGGTAAAATTTATTAGGTAAATAAATGTTATTAGAGAAATTCAGCAAAAGGCGTGATCTCTGAGCAGCTGACCGACACCTCCTCTTGATTGTCAGCTCGGACGACGTAAAAACGCAGATGAAAACAGAAAGCAGCACTAAAAACAGCGCGAAGTTGGTGCTGTCAGTGGAATGGGCTCTTTAAATTTTAAAGTTGTGACAGCGTATGTCATGCGACAACAACATGGCAGTACGTTCACCCGTGTGAAGTACGTTCTTATTTAAATATAGTACCTACTCATATGCGATTCCGGACGCAACCAAAAATTCAAAAATGTTTATAAAAAATGTATAATAATGTTCATGATAAATATTTACCCTAATCCGTTTTTTTCTGCCAACTTATAATATTCCAAAAAATGTGTTTCTCACTGTTAAAATATATTGTCACTAAAAATAATATAATTACAGTTAATAACAACCATCTAATCTTAATAAAGCAGGGAAAAACAATAATAAAATTAAAGAAATTATACAGGAAATATATTTATTAAAAAAGCTTTAAAACTTAACTTTAAAGAGTAACTAAACCCTAAACCAACTTTTTTTTTTTGGTTAATGATCTGTAAGAATGGATCTTTATTAATACCAGTCATTGATTGAGCCAATGGGTGGAGTCAGGCTCTGACCAGGAGTTTAGTTACCCTTTAACTACCCAGTTTGAAAACCCCCATGTTAAAATCCTAAATTATCAACATAAGCAAGCACATTTAGTGTCAAATGGCCACACAGGTCCTACGCAGCCAATATCATGATGTCTGTCATCATAATCATGGCTGCTTGTCTTTATCTGAGGCACCATGTGACAACTGTGGATGTCAGAGTAAGCTCAGAATACCTGCGTTATTATGCGAGAAAGACAAAGTGTATGTATTGTTCTCAGCGTGGCCCATGCCGACAGCCCTGGGTGAGGAGTGACTCTGGAGAGATTGGTTGCTCTTCCCGGGATAGACGTTCCCAAGCTCCGTGTACACTCCTGACATCTACAGGTTGGGGCGTGGTTAGATGAAACTAGGCATGATTTCATAATAGCAGTGATGACCGTGCAATGAATTGTGGATGAGCAGTAAATGGTACCCACGTGGTCGAGATCTGGGGACTCTGGGAAGGAAGTCCCATCCCCACACTGTCTTTCCTCAGGAGTCACAGGGTCAGTGAATGTTCCTGAGACACAGAGAGAGCCAGTCCAGAAACAGAGCATGTGCACTGAAAGCTGTGTGCCCTTTAGGAGCTAAAAAGAGACTGAGGGCAGTGAGCTTTAGCAGTAGCTCTGGAGGAGGAGGGGCGCACAGCGCTTGCAAGCGGTTTATAGCGGTCTTAATAGATGCAGATGAATCATAAACATGACTGAGAGGAGTTCTGACTGCTTGTTTATCCCACAAGAGTGACAGAATGGCATGGCTATTGCTGAACAAATGTTAAAATGAAGCGATGCATAGCAGATACAGTATTCTATATAAACTATATTAGTTATATCATATTATCAGCAGGATCCAAAATGACCAATCATCAAATGAGAGTTAAAACTGATTTTGGCGAGTAACTGAAATGTCAGTTTTTTTTGTTTTTTTTGTGACATGTAGTTTCATAGAGGGATTGAGACTAGCTTATGTGTGCAAGGGGAAAATCTAAATAATTCCAATTAAATCAAAATCATTCAAAAGGTTGAGGTAAGAAGTTTTTGAGAGAAATGAACGCTTTTATTCAGCAAAGATGCATTAAATTGACCAAAAGATTTTTCAAATAAATCTATTTATCAAATAATCCTTAATATACATGTCATGGTTTCCACAAAAATATTAAGCATCACAACTGTGTTCATTCAACATTGATGATAATAAGAAAGCACCAAATCAGCATATTAGAATGATCTCTGAAGGATCATGTGACACTGAAGAGTAATGAGTGCTTAAAGCCTTGCCATCACAGTAAAAAAATTACATTTTAAACTTTGTAATAACATATTATTATCACAGTATGTTTTGATCAAATAAATGCATCCTTGCATAAACACATACAGTAGAGCCTGACCGATAAAGGATTTTGTAGGCCGATACCGATACAAATATTTGTTGGTTTTAAAATCCGATATTCCGATATATCTGCCGATATTTTTTATTTATTTATTTTTTCAGAAATGCGCAACAAAATATTAACAGATTTCCCTAACATTAGTTATTTGTAGTTATTTATGAGTTTTAACTAAAATAATATGAGAATGCATTTAAAAAAAAAATTTGTTTCTATTGTCACAACTAGAGCCCGACCGATAAAGGATTTTGAAGGCCGATACTGATACAAATATTTGTTGATTTTAAAATCCGATACTCCGATATATCGGCCGATATTATTATTATTTTTATTTCAGAAACGCGCAACAAAATATTAACAGATTTCCCTAACATTTGTAGTTAATTATGAGTTTTAACTAAATTAATATGATAATGCATAACTGGTTCTCTCTGCCCGACTCTGGCTGGATCCGCAGGTTGCAGGATGTGTGGCTCATTATACACGAGTGTTGCCAACAGGGATGGTGTAGAGTGCCCTCTGGTGGACAAACTATACAACTCCAACACTCATGACATGGTTGAAGCGTGATTGGTCCGATTTTATTTTATTTTTGAAATATTCATTTATCGGCCATTATAACTGCCGATACCGATATTTTAGAAAATGCCTAATATCGGCCGATAATATCGGCCTGCCGATATATCGGTCTGGCTCTAGTCACAACAGAATAGACTGATGATAGTGGCATTAGATAGCTTTGTTGTTAGCTAGCTAGTCTATGATGAGCCATAATTTAGCAATGGATAATGTCATACTGCAAATTGTAAAACATACATTTTCACTATAACAGGCCAAGGAGAGATGATACGTCGCATTGCTATAACTGTCACGCGCTATTAAAGAAATACTACAGTCACATTGTCAAAAGTTAAAAGGATAGTCAGTCAACTACACTGTAACAATGTAACGTTACTATTACTAGCTAATTCTGCTTCACTCTCGGATTATTTAACAGCACCAAAACTGGACATAGTTAAGAGAACTGATGCAGATGTTCTTTTAATAGTTATTCAAGCAATGTATGTCTCGTGACCGACTCAACGAGTTTTGGCTAACAGGGATGGTGTAGAGTGCCCTCTGGTAGACAAACTATACAACTCCAACACTCATGACATGGTCCAAGCGTGTTTCGTCCGTTTTTATTTTATTTTTAAAATATTCATTTATCGGCCATTATAACTGCCGATACCGATAGTTTGGAAAATGCCTAATATCAGCCGATAATATCGGCCTGCCGATATATCGGTCTGCTGATATATCGGTCTGGCTCTAACATACAGTGAGCATAAGATACTTATGTATATAATTTGATATTTAGTGTGGAAAAGGTTCATTTTGCACCCTTCTTATCAATCAAAAACCAGCACACTGACAAGTGGAAAACGACATACCCATTCCAAGGTGAGTGCCGATAATGCAGTCATCTGAGCTTCTCTCTCTCACATTGTTTTTGTGGGAGGTACCTGACACTCGCATGGAGCTGCTTCGTTTGTGTGTTTCTGGACCCATCTCTGGTTCTGCAGTAATACACATGAACAATTACAATACATTCAGGATAGAAAGCCACTAGAGGGCTGACATTCACACCGCGGACTCACAGCTTACCTGCACTTTTGAAGCCCAGGAAGCGGGCGATCTTGCTCTTGCAGTGTTCCTGTTCCTCATAGGTCAGCAGCTGGTATATAAACTGCCAAATCAGCTGCTTGGCAGGAGTGTCCAGCACAGGGAACACATCTACAATGAGTGTGTCCACATTCCTGTTTACATGCAACAGAGGGAGCCATTTTAGAAATAATTGGTCTGCTCTCTCAGCAAGCAGTCGCACCAGCGAGCGTTATTTATTAAATTTGGAAGAACCCACAGATTGTTTCTGATTATGAGTGGGCCTATCTATTTATGCTCGAGGCTGAAGCTATTTTTGAATGCTTCTCACATTTGCCTTGCTGCTGCCAAGATGCAGAAAATCCCTCGTTGTGGGAAAAGCGTGACATTTGTAATCATACGGAAAGACGGTTACAGTCTACGAATGTCAATTAGCTATGTTGTCTAGAATTGGTTAACACATTTCTCATTGTATATTTTGGGACAAACAATTGCATTGGTCACTGAAAGTAAAGTCATATCTATAAAATACAATTACTTCTCTAATTAAAAAAAAAAAATAAGTATGGAATAATTATGTCCCGTTTTATCTGTGTTTTAGTTTCTTTTTCAAGGACTTTGTTTGTTAGGTGTTAGCACAAAGTGCTGAAAACCTGTTGTATTTGTAAGGGTTTTTTTTTATTATTATTCTGCTGCCCTAAAACGCATCGTGCTGGCCTAGAGACTGAAACTGAGCCAGATGGTAGGCCTCAATTTTGGGGAGAACCTATCAGAGTATGAGCCCGATTGGCCCATAGGTGCTGCTACAGCAACCAAAAGTACTAAATTGCTCATAACTCCTAGACCGTTTGACTCAAAAGGTTCTTACACCACTGTGATCCTTTGGCTCAAGACGGACAAGATGTATATCTTCGATTTCGATTTAGGCAAGAAAATTTCCACTATGTCGAATTTTGTCTAAAACCTACTTTTGCGGCTTAGTCCCTGGTCTTTCGCCCGATCGGAACCAGACCAGTCTAGGATAGGGATGCTCCGATCGATCGGCCGGAGATCGGTATCGGCTGATAACATTTTATGACTCGATCGGTACTCACTAACTTGGCCGATCTTACAAACTGATCGCGATTTGATGACGTCAACGCGTGAGAGGAAGTATGATGCGTGGGGACTTAAATTATTTGGCGTGCGCAGTCATGTCTTCAACGATGTGGAACTACTACGATGTTTCGGAAAAAATTAAAAATTCGCTATTTTCTGTGTATTTTCCAAAGAAATCTCACGTGGAGGCGCATTGTCCAAAATATTTAATACAACGAACCTGATTTGTCACTTAAGAACGAGCCACCGCGAGACGTATGGCGAATATGAAAAACTGGCAACTGCAAAAAAGGCAACGGTAACTAGTAATCTGACTCTCACTCAGCTTTATTTTGTCCTGCTCAGACTTGTATTGGACGATGTTAAAATTACATCAGACTTCTCCATTTTAGGAGACTAAATGTTTATTTTGTCCTCCACAGTATTGGACAATGTTTAAATAAACCTTATGGGCTGCATTAAACTGTTCCATTTTGTTTATTTGTCTTATATTAATTCAATTAAGCATCGGAATCGGTATCGGTATCGGCCGATCACCATGACAAGAAATCGGTACTCGGTATCGGCTGCAAAAATCCTGATCGGAGCATCCCTAGTCTAGGACAATTCTCTGGACTCTCTAGATCAATAATTATCGGGAAAAAAAGTTGAAATTTTGCATTTGGTTGGCAATAACACTGTCATTTAGAAAGTTGTCCGTGGCAAAATACAGTCAATAGCCAATAAATTCTAAAGGAAAAGTCAGAACTTCACAAAAATTGATGAGCATATTTGCAAAGTTTCGTGAAGATCGGACCATATGGCACTATAACTGTTAAAAATCTTTAAAACCATGTGTTTCCTATGGTATATTGCCTGTATTGGCTGTAAATGGTCTTTTCCATCTATGATCTCAGTGGTTAAATGCTTGCTAAATAAAACTGAATGTCTTTTGATGCTTTTGTGCTTAAAGGGCTTAACTTGTTCAACACCGCTAAATGCTGCTTGCAGCTTTAATTTTTCTTTGTTTCCTGTCTTCCCATGTTCCTACTTGTCACTGGTTGTCATGGCAATTCATTGTTTGATTGATTAGAGCAAACCTGCTCCTCAGTAGTTTACTTGTTCACATGTATACATTTCAGTTCCTCAGTGTTTGCTGTTGTTTGGGTGATACATGCTGTTACATTGCACTTCTTCTGTTTGGATTATCGTTAAATTTGAATTAATGCTCATTTGTTTTCGTAAAATAAAATTCAGACTGCATTTCTAGGCCCTAAACTTCATCCTTATCTTCATCATCATCATTATGATTCTTTGATGTTTTTGAAAGAAGTCTCTTCTGCTCACCAAGGCTGCATTTATTTGATTAAAAATACTGTAAAAACAGTAATTTGTGAAATAAAATATTACAATTTAAAATTATTTTTTAATTTCAGTATATTTTAAAATGTAATTTATTCCTGCGATGGCAAAGCTGAATTTTCAGCAGCCATTACAGTCTATAGCGTCACATGATCCTTCAGAAATCATACTAATATGCTGATTTGCTGCTTAATTATTAATATTGGTTCAAATTATTATCAATATTGAAAAAGGTTTAAGCTGTATAACATTTTTGTGGAAATCTTTTTTTTTTTTTTTTCGGTATTCAAAAGAACACCATTTATATTTATTTATTTAAGTTGTCTTTACTGTCATGTTTGATGCATTTAATGCATCCCTGCTGAATAAAACTATTAATTCTTAGTATTCTTTTTTAATTTTACTTACCCCAAACTTTTGAATGGTATTGTTTACAAAAAAAAATATTTAGCAGAAAAAAACATTGATAATAAGAAATGTTTCATGAGCACAAACTATTAGAATATTAGAATAATTTCTAAAGGATAATGTGACACTGAAGACAGGAGTAATGATGCTGAAAATGCACAGAAATAAATTACATTTTAAAATACAAATTACAACAGAAAACAGTTCTTTTAAATTGTAATAACATTTCACAATATTACTGTATCTTTATCAAATAAATGCAGCTTAGGTAAACATAAGAAACTTCCACCAACAACATAAAAAAAAAATCATATATGTTAGGGTCAAAGTTGCTACTAAAACAACTTCGACAAGACAGTTTTTAATCTCAGTGCTGCCAACCTCAACTAATATAACAGAAGTCATGTGTCTTCTCCCACTCAAGTCATTATGAATTTTGACCTGACCTGTGCTGGAAGAACGTCTCCAGAGCTTTGCAAATGGTGTATCTTTCTTGTAGGGTGAGGAGGTGTTCGAGTTGCTGGCTGAAGGTACGGCCGTGCACGCGGATGCTGGGAGGAAGGATCTCGGCCACCCACTGCAGGGAGCTGAGGGCCGGGGAACGCGAGCGCTGGATGGTGGGGGTCTCTTCCGGCTCCGAATCTGACAGCGGATAGTCTACGGGGCCCTCTTCCACCACTAGAGAGGGCATGGCACCACTGCCCTGCAGCATGGACACCACCTTCTCATGGGAGCAGTTCCTAAATGTGCATTGAATAGAATTCATGTGTAAATTGAATAAACACTGAATTAACTAAGCATTGATGATGCAGCTATATGTTCTTCAATAGTCTAGTGGACAAGACAAAGCTGAGAAAGTTTTGTTCAAATCAAACTTAAATTCTATTTTTAATTATATAATTAACTTGCAACTTTACATAATTAGCAGCATGAACTTGAGCATCTACAGTAGTCGGGTAAATTGGTGTGCTCTTGAGATTAACTACACAGCCAAGATGCAGCTAAATCATGGCCACAGATTTACACATTTACATTTAAGCCTAAATCAAAGGTTTGTTAAGGGGCAGAATGCATAATACAAATGTATACTATGAAATTATGAATACAGTGAATTTAATAATAGCATGTATCTGACCTAACTAACAGCTTTACTCAAAAAACAACATTGTTAACCCTCAAAATACCTCCCTTCAAATCCTCATATAACAATCACATGTACTAAAAGGTGTATGTATTACTTGTCTTTCCCAACAAATGAACATATGGAAAATAAATATTATTTAATAGATAAAAAAGATTCTCATCCAGGCACACACAAAGCATGCTGGGAGATGGAAACCCCCTGCCCCAATAATGTTTAACTTGTGTTTTAATCAATTGAACTTATTGAATTAAAACACTATTTAAATGGCACATAGAGTTACATCTATTGTAATATTTACAAATATTTTTTTATGTTTACTTATGCTCACCAAGGCTGCTTTAAAATTACATATATACGTATATATTAATATCACTATTTTAATCTATTTTAAAATGTAATTTATTCCTGTGATCAAAGCTGAATTTTCAGAAGCCATTACTCCAGTCTTCAGTGTCACATGATCCAGAAATTATTCTAAAATTCTGATTTGTTGCATTTCTTATTATTATCAGTGTTAAAAACAGTTGTGCTGCTTAAACTACTTTTTTTTGTGGAAACCAATATGCATTTACATTTTTTCTAAATTTCTTTGATGAATATGAAGTTATATTTTGTAACAATGTAAATGTCTTTACTGTTACTTATGATTAATGTAATGCATCCTTCCTGAATAAAAGTATTAATTGTTTTAAAAACCTTACTGACCCGAAACTTTTGAACAGTAGTATAAATAAAAAAATGGTTGTGTTTTGTGAAATTCCTACACATTAGGTTAACTTGATTATGCTTCTGTGAAATCACTTAACTACTTTGAGGCCATTTAATTTCTTAAATTCTTAAGTATATTAAGCTTGATGGCAAAGGGAAATAATATCTACCACTCAAGTGATATGAAATAATGAACAGTAATTGTAGATTTACTGTAATAACACTTCATTGCCATGCAACTTTTAAAGCATCCTCAAAACATGAGAAAAATAAACACACCTCATGTCTAGGCCATTGAGGAATAATATGCGGTCTCCCGGTTTAAGGCCACACGCCTCAGCTGGACTACCTGTAATGGGAAAACGGATTTGTGACAAGAAAATAAAACCTCACACACATACAGTAAATAATAAACACCCCCACAAATAGTGAATCTTACGGATGTGTAATACTGCTGCCATTTGTGATTGTTTGTAATTAAAACACTACAAGATACTCCGTCAAAGGGTCTAAGAGGGTTTGCAATCTGTTTTCTCATCACGATGCTGGACTCCTACTTGTTTTCATAAGCAGGGTGGCTGAGTCAGTGTTAACTAGCCTCAGCATAGGCCTGTAGTGGGCGAATATCGTCATACAGACCCCTCACACACTTACCGCCCTCTCTCCACTCGCAACGTCCAATTGTGCAGACTTCAGTACAAATGTACCCAAAGCTTGTTCATTAGTACAACAGCCCACTCCTTCCTTTTTCTCAATGCACCAAAAAAAAACCAAAAAAAAACCCCACTACATCCCCCTTGAAAACAAGCCTCAGACCACAGCTGTGCTTTCCATGTGCCTTTTTATTACAGCCGTCTCTAGTCTACAGCGATATGACCCTCAACATGCCACAAATTTCGGTGGCTGGTGGCAAAAATATGACGGTAAAAATTCATTTCTAACGTAACGTATGTATAATTCTGCATCACATTTTCATACGCACCTGTCATTACGGAGTCGATCCACACAGGAGCATGACCTCTCAGAGTAAAGCCAAAACTCTTCTTACCCCGGTACACACGGATTGTTCTGCAGAGGAAGTAAAAGAGGGATTACTGACTATACTGACTGACTGGAGGTGTGGTAATATACAATACTTATGGTGCGTTCTATTTAT
>NW_024121628.1:0-13850 GCF_016745375.1 Pimephales promelas
ATATTATTAGGGCCAAGCCTGAAAGGGCGAAGGCCCTATTGTTTTCCTTGATTATTTTTTTTTTTTTCTTTTATTTTTTTCTAACGACTATTCGGGCACTTTTGGGGCCTTAACATGCTCGAAAACTCTTGAAACTTTGCACACGGGTCAGAACCCGCGGCCATCAGAGCCGGGCTGAAGATGGTACCTGGGCGTGGCAGGGGGCTCGTCAGCGCCCCCTGGAACGGGGTCCGAACACTTGGTCCATAACTCAAACACGCTTGTATGTAATAATATGAAACTCGGTACACATGTTGATCTCATCGTTTCATCTATACCTCGCACTTTTACTTTTTACCCCAGCCCAACAGGAAGTCGGCTATTGAGGGTTGTTTGTAAAACACTCGCAATGGAATTTTAAATACTCCTCCTAGAGCTTTGATCCAAATTCGACGAAACTCGGTCAGCGTGAAGTCAAGACATTGAGGATGAAAGTTTGCGAGGGGATTTTTGATATCTCGAACGGTTTGGCCGTGGCGAGGAAACGAAATATGGCGAGAAACGTGAAACAGAAAGTGTGTTATAACTTCAGCATACATTAACCAATCTTGATGAAACTTCAGCAGTGTGTTCGCTGTAAGAGGACGATCACATGGATGTGACTATTGTGAGTCAAAGTTATAGCGCCACCAACTGGCAGCAGGAAGTGTGTCATTTTCAAAATGCTTTGAAATCACCCTCTAATTTTAACTCGATTTGCTTCAAACTTCATCTGTATAATGCAAATACACGGCAGATGAAGACCTGTGAATGGATTCTTGATATCTTTGAAACTGTTGCCGTGGCAACGCATCAAACTTTACCATTCTTTTAGGATGCTTTTGAGACTCTTAGCATGCTTCAAATTGCATGAAACTCGACAGACACATCACATTTATTAGCCAGTAGACATGTGCAAAGTTTCAGAAACGGGCGTGGTGAGGGCTCAGTAGCGCCACCTTTTGACAAAAGTGGGGTTGTTAGTTTTATCTACAGTTACAAAAATCGGTATGTATATTGTACTCCTCGAGCCGGACAACTTTCTAATTGACACTCATTAGCTAGGACCCACAGAAAGTCAGATATGTTTGTTTGAATGTAGAGAAAATCTCAGAATTTTGCCAGTCTCTCAGTGTCTCTCTGTGTGAGTGAGAGGAGGGGCGCCTGTCAGGTTAATTTTAACCCTTTATTTGCTGTGTGCGACTTCTCTGGCATTTTCGGGGGCCTTAACATCCTCGAAAACTCTTGAAACTTTGCACACGGGTCAGAACCCATGGCCATCAGGGCCGGGCTGAAGCTGGTAACCGGGCGTGGCAGGGCGGCTCGACAGCGCCCCCTGGACTGGGATTCGAACATTTGTCCATAAATCAAACACACTTGCATGAATTAATATGAAACTCGGTACAATTATAGATCACATCAGGCCAAACAACTTTCGTGCTCTAAGTTTTATGACAGTTCAAATGGAAGTTATTTATGAATTATGAATTATGGGTTGTTTGAATAATTGTCCTAGGAGAAATACATCAAATCACAATGCATGTGTTTACCAATCACAACCAAACTCGGTGTGCATGAAGTCAAGACATTGAGGATGCTCAATTCCGGACGGATTTTTGATATCTCGAACGGTCTGGCCGTGGCGAGGAAATGAATTTTATGACTAAAAAAGGACACATAAAGTGTGTTATAACTTTGCTCAATTTACCTACAGTTACAAAACTTACCACGTATATTGTTCTCGTCAAGCCGATCAACTTTCCAATTTAAAGTCATTCGCTCTGAGCAACAGAAAGTCAGATATTGTAGTTTGAATGGATTTATTTCCCCTGCGATTCTCTCTCTCTCTCTCTCTCTCTCTCTCTCTCTCTGTGTCTGTGTGTGTGTGTGTGTGTGTGTGTGTGTGTGTGTGTGTGGGGAGGGGAGGGCTGTTGTCTGTGTTTATGTGTGTGTGTGTGTGGCTGGCTGCGATTTTTCCTACAAGTCCTTGTCTCTAAGTCCTTGTCTTTTTGCATAACAATTTTGCATAACAATATTTTTAAATGACAAAATAGGCATATAACCCCCATCTTTTAAATGTATAGTTTGCTTTAAATAAAAGTAAGATTGTATTTGTAATTGAAGTTGAATGAATTTAAAATTCATGTGCTATATTTCAATATATTTGTTTTCCTTAAGATTTTAAAACACTAACTTCATTCTTATCTGAATTACAAATATTTGTTTCTGTATAAAATAATACTCTGACTAAAAACACATTTGATGTTTTTTTTTGGTATTTTTATTTACATGTATTTATGTGTGTGTGTGTGTGTGTGTGTGTGTGTATAAAGTGCAGGGTTTTTTTTAGATAAAGTAGAATTTCTATAACTATGTGTTGAACTAATAAATCACTCTTGTGTGTGTTAAACACAATCTACTTAATACAGACAACTTCATTATAAAGATAAATAACAAATCCAAAAAATATATGATTATAATCTATGACAAAAAAAGCCATTACAAACTATATTAATGGAAAATACACATTGCTCTTTGTATTGTTGTAAAATATTCATGAAAAACAAGATAACAAAAATCAAAAAGATAAATTATTTTAGATATAGCCATGTTTTAAATGTATAGCAGAGATGTTAATTGAGGCAGCAACATACAAACTTTCTAGAACAACATGGACCTGGATAGCTGGTTTTTATGGAGGACAGTGAAGAGGAAGAGGGTGCAAATCAAACAGCTCATTCTCAGACTACACAGCAAACAGCTTAAGTTTTTAGTGCTTTGTTTGAGGTTTTTAGTGCTCTGTCCTATCTATTATCAACATATAATAGATGGAACAGAACAAGAAAGGCAATTAATAATCTGTCATTGCGTCACTGCATTATGATATGAAAGGCTCAGTACAGTGTGGCACAAAACGCTTATGCGCATCCCGAGTGGAGAATGATGCGCTTAAAGCCACATGGAGTTACAGCGCACAGCGCATCGAGTCCGCATTGATGCAAGCTCTACAATACACTTCTTTTTGATAGTCAAAGCGGGGGTTACGTTTTTACACGTCGTACAGAATAACCCTAAAGGCACCAAGGTGGCGGTGCCACCGGCTTTATATTAAATATAAATATAGCTGTGAGCAGCGATAAAGGGCCAAAGCCGGCGGTACCACCATCCCGGTGCCTTTGGGTAACTAAAGGCATCGGGGTTGCGGTGCCACCGGCTTGGGCCCGCAATCGCTGCTCGCAGCTATATTTATTATTATTATTATTATTTATACGACTATTTGGGCACTTTTGGGGCCCTTAACATGCTCAAAAACTCTTGAAACTTTGCACACGGGTCAGAATCCGCGGCCATCAGGGCCGGGCTGAAGATGGTACCCGGGCGTGGCAGGGGGGCTAGACAGCGCCCCCTGGAACGGGGTCCGAAAACTTGGTCCATAACTCAAACACGCTTGCATGTAATAATATGAAACTCGGTACACATGTTGATCTCATCGTTCATATATACCTCAAACTATTACTTTTTACCCCAGCCCAACAGGAAGTCGGTTATTTAGGGTTGTTCATAAAACACTCGCAATGGAATTTGAAGTACTCCTCCTAGAGAATTCAAACACACGGCACGAAACTCGGTCAGCATGAAGTCAAGGCATTGAGGATGAAAGTTTGCGAGGGGATTTTTGATATCTCGAACGGTTTGGCCGTGGCGAGGAAACGAACTTATGGCGAGAAACGTGAAACAGGAAGTGTGTCAGAACTTCAGCATACATTAACTGATCTTGATGAAACTTCAGCAGTTTGTTTGCTGTAAGAGGACGATCACATGGATGTGAATATTGTGAGTCAAAGTTATAGCGCCACCAACTGGCAGCAGGAAGTGTGTCACTTTCAAAATGCTTTGAAATCACCCTCTTATTTTTACCCGATTTGCTTCAAACTTAATCTGTATAATGTAAATACATAGCAGATGAAGACCTGTGAATGGATTCTTGATATCTTTGATACTGTTGCCGTGGCAACGCATCAAACTTTAAAATTCTTTTTTTTTGATGATTTTGAGACTCTTAGCGGCTTTTGGGGCCCTTAACGGGTTTGAAAACTCTTGAAACTTTGCACACAGGTCAGATCCCACAGCCATCAGAGCCGGGCTGAAGATGGTACCTGGGTGTGGCAGGGGGGCTAGACAGCGCCCCCTGGAACGGGGTCCGAACACTTGGTCCATAACTCAAACACGCTTGCATGTAATAATATGAAACTCGGTACACATGTTGATCTCATCGTTCATATATACCTCACACTCTTACTTTTTACCCCAGCCCAACAGGAAGTCGGCTATTGAGGTTTGTTTGTAAAACGCTCGCAATGGAATGTGCAATACTCCTCCTAGAGAATTCAAACACACGGCACGAAACTCGGTCAGCATGAAGTCAAGGCATTGAGGATGAAAGTTTGCGAGGGGATTTTTGATATCTCGAACGGTTTGGCCGTGGCGAGGAAACGAAATTATGGCGAGAAACGTGAAACAGGAAGTGTGTTATAACTTCAGCATACATTAACTGATCTTGATGAAACTTCAGCAGTGTGTTCGCTGTAAGAGGACGATCACATGGATGTGACTATTGTGAGTCAAAGTTATAGCGCCACCAACTGGCAGCAGGAAGTGTGTCACTTTCAAAATGCTTTGAAATCACCCTTTTATTTTTACCCGATTTGCTTCAAACTTAATCTGTATAATGTAAATATACGGCAGATGTAGACCTGTGAATGGATTCTTGATATCTTTTAAACTGTTGCCGTGGCAACGCATCAAACTTTACCATTCTTTTAGGATGCTTTTGAGACCCTTAGCATGCTTCAAATCGCATGAAACTCGACAGACACATCACATTTATTAGCCAGTAGACATGTGCAAAGTTTCAGAAACGGGCGTGGTGAGGGCTCAGTAGCACCACCTTTTGACAAAAGTGGGGTTGTTAGTTTTAACTAGAGTTACAAAAATCGGTATGTATATTGTACTCCTCGAGCCGGACAACTTTCTAATTGACACTCATTAGCTAGGACCCACAGAAAGTCAGATATCTTTGTTTGAATGTAGAGAAAATCTTAGAATTTTGCCAGTCTCTCAGTGTCTCTCTGTGTGAGTGAGAGGAGGGGCGCCTGTCAGGTTAATTTTAACCCTTTATTTGCTGTGTGCGACTTCTCTGGCATTTTCGGGGGCCTTAACATCCTCTAAAACTCTTGAAACTTTGCACACGGGTCAGAACCCATGGCCATCAGGGCCGGGCTGAAGCTGGTCATCGGGCGTGGCAGGGCGGCTCGACAGCGCCCCCTGGACTGGGATTCGAACATTTGTCCATAAATCAAACACACTTGCGTGAATTAATATGAAACTCGGTACAATTATAGATCACATCAGGCCAAACAACTTTCGTGCTCTAAGTTTTACGACAATTAAAATGGAAGTTGAGAATTATGGGTTGTTTGAATAGTTGTCCTAGGAGAAATACATCAAATTACAACGCATGTGTTTACCAATCACAACCAAACTCGGTGTGCAAGAAGTCAAGACATTGAGGATGAAAGTTTGTGAGGGGATTTTTGATATCTCAAACGGTTTGGCCGTGGCGAGGAAACGAAATTATGGCGAGAAACGTGAAACAGGAAGTGTGTTATAACTTCAGCATACATTAACATATCTTGATGAAACTTCATCAGTGTGTTCGCTGTAAGAGGACGATCACATGGATGTGACTATTTCGAGTCAAAGTTATAGCGCCACCAACTGGCAGCAGGAAGTGTGTCACTTTCAAAATGCTTTGAAATCAACCTCTTATTTTTACCCGATTTGCTTCAAACTTCATCTGTATAATGTAAATACATGGCAGATGAAGACCTGTGAATGGATTCTTGATATCTTTGATACTGTTGCCGTGGCAACGCATCAAACTTTAAAATTCTTTTTTTTTGATGATTTTGAGACTCTTAATGGCTTTTGAGGCCCTTAACGGGTTTGAAAACTCTTGAAACTTTGCACACAGGTCATATCCCACAGCCATCAGGCCCGGGCTGAAGATGGTACCTAGGCGTGGCAGGGGGGCTAGACAGCGCCCCCTGGAACGGGGTCCGAAAACTTGGTCCATAAATCAAACACGCTTGCATGTAATAATATGAATGAAAAACTTCATCTGTATAATGATGAAAAACAGATGAAAAACTTCATCTGTATAATGTAAACATACGGTAGATGTAGACCTGTGAATGGATTCTTGATATCTTTTAAACTGTTGCCGTGGCAAAGCTTCAAACTTTGAAATTATTTTAGGATGCTTTTGAGACTCTTAGCATGCTTGAAATTGCATGAAACTCAACAGACACATCACATTTATTAGCCAGTAGACATGTGCAAAGTTTCAGAAACGGGCATGGTGCAGGGACTAAATAGCGCCACCTTTTGACAAAAGTGGGGTTGTTATTTTTATCTACAGTTACAAAAATCGTTATATACATTGTACTCCTCAAGCCAGACAACTTTCTAATTCATAGTCATTAGCTCAGACCAAGAGGAAGTCAGATATTTTGGTTTGAATATGGTGAGACTCTCTCTGAGCCTACGTCCGTGTATGGCAAGCCCTTTTAACATTTAAAAGCTAAGTTTGCCTATCCGGAAATTAACATTGTAGATATCAACAATGTCTTTCTGTCTAGTCGTAATTACATTTTGGATAGTTTGTATTATCATTTAAGATATCTGTAACATAATTGTGACTAGTCAAAATGACAGACTATGGCAAGCCGTTTTAACATTTAATCATGAAAGGGCCAAAGCCTTCGGCACCGCCACCCCGGTGCCTTTAGGTAACTAAAGGAGCCAGGGGTTGCGGTGCCACCGGCTTGGGCCCGCCATCGCTGCTCGCAGCTATATTTATTATTATTATTATTATTTATACGACTATTTGGGCACTTTTGGGGCCCTTAACATGCTCAAAAACTCTTGAAACTTTGCACACGGGTCAGAATCCGCGGCCATCAGGGCCGGGCTGAAGATGGTACCCGGGCGTGGCAGGGGGGCTAGACAGCGCCCCCTGGAACGGGGTCCGAAAACTTGGTCCATAACTCAAACACGCTTGCATGTAATAATATGAAACTCGGTACACATGTTGATCTCATCGTTCATATATACCTCAAACTATTACTTTTTACCCCAGCCCAACAGGAAGTCGGTTATTTAGGGTTGTTCATAAAACACTCGCAATGGAATTTGAAGTACTCCTCCTAGAGAATTCAAACACACGGCACGAAACTCGGTCAGCATGAAGTCAAGGCATTGAGGATGAAAGTTTGCGAGGGGATTTTTGATATCTCGAACGGTTTGGCCGTGGCGAGGAAACGAAATTATGGCGAGAATCGTGAAACAGGAAGTGTGTCAGAACTTCAGCATACATTAACTGATCTTGATGAAACTTCAGCAGTTTGTTTGCTGTAAGAGGACGATCACATGGATGTGAATATTGTGAGTCAAAGTTATAGCGCCACCAACTGGCAGCAGGAAGTGTGTCACTTTCAAAATGCTTTGAAATCACCCTCTTATTTTTACCCGATTTGCTTCAAACTTAATCTGTATAATGTAAATACATAGCAGATGAAGACCTGTGAATGGATTCTTGATATCTTTGATACTGTTGCCGTGGCAACGCATCAAACTTTAAAATTCTTTTTTTTGATGATTTTGAGACTCTTAGCGGCTTTTGGGGCCCTTAACGGGTTTGAAAACTCTTGAAACTTTGCACACAGGTCAGATCCCACAGCCATCAGAGCCGGGCTGAAGATGGTACCTGGGTGTGGCAGGGGGGCTAGACAGCGCCCCCTGGAACGGGGTCCGAACACTTGGTCCATAAATCAAACACGCTTGCATGTAATAATATGAAACTCGGTACACATGTTGATCTCATCGTTTCATCTATACCTCACACTCTTACTTTTTACCCCAGCCCAACAGGAAGTCGGCTATTGAGGTTTGTTTGTAAAACGCTCGCAATGGAATGTGCAATACTCCTCCTAGAGAATTCAAACACACGGCACGAAACTCGGTCAGCATGAAGTCAAGGCATTGAGGATGAAAGTTTGCGAGGGGATTTTTGATATCTCGAACGGTTTGGCCGTGGCGAGGAAACGAAATTATGGCGAGAAACGTGAAACAGGAAGTGTGTTATAACTTCAGCATACATTAACTGATCTTGATGAAACTTCAGCAGTGTGTTCGCTGTAAGAGGACGATCACATGGATGTGACTATTGTGAGTCAAAGTTATAGCGCCACCAACTGGCAGCAGGAAGTGTGTCACTTTCAAAATGCTTTGAAATCACCCTTTTATTTTTACCCGATTTGCTTCAAACTTAATCTGTATAATGTAAATATACGGCAGATGTAGACCTGTGAATGGATTCTTGATATCTTTTAAACTGTTGCCGTGGCAACGCATCAAACTTTACCATTCTTTTAGGATGCTTTTGAGACCCTTAGCATGCTTCAAATCGCATGAAACTCGACAGACACATCACATTTATTAGCCAGTAGACATGTGCAAAGTTTCAGAAACGGGCGTGGTGAGGGCTCAGTAGCACCACCTTTTGACAAAAGTGGGGTTGTTAGTTTTAACTAGAGTTACAAAAATCGGTATGTATATTGTACTCCTCGAGCCGGACAACTTTCTAATTGACACTCATTAGCTAGGACCCACAGAAAGTCAGATATCTTTGTTTGAATGTAGAGAAAATCTTAGAATTTTGCCAGTCTCTCAGTGTCTCTCTGTGTGAGTGAGAGGAGGGGCGCCTGTCAGGTTAATTTTAACCCTTTATTTGCTGTGTGCGACTTCTCTGGCATTTTCGGGGGCCTTAACATCCTCTAAAACTCTTGAAACTTTGCACACGGGTCAGAACCCATGGCCATCAGGGCCGGGCTGAAGCTGGTCATCGGGCGTGGCAGGGCGGCTCGACAGCGCCCCCTGGACTGGGATTCGAACATTTGTCCATAAATCAAACACACTTGCGTGAATTAATATGAAACTCGGTACAATTATAGATCACATCAGGCCAAACAACTTTCGTGCTCTAAGTTTTACGACAATTAAAATGGAAGTTGAGAATTATGGGTTGTTTGAATAGTTGTCCTAGGAGAAATACATCAAATTACAACGCATGTGTTTACCAATCACAACCAAACTCGGTGTGCAAGAAGTCAAGACATTGAGGATGAAAGTTTGTGAGGGGATTTTTGATATCTCAAACGGTTTGGCCGTGGCGAGGAAACGAAATTATGGCGAGAAACGTGAAACAGGAAGTGTGTTATAACTTCAGCATACATTAACATATCTTGATGAAACTTCATCAGTGTGTTCGCTGTAAGAGGACGATCACATGGATGTGACTATTTCGAGTCAAAGTTATAGCGCCACCAACTGGCAGCAGGAAGTGTGTCACTTTCAAAATGCTTTGAAATCAACCTCTTATTTTTACCCGATTTGCTTCAAACTTCATCTGTATAATGTAAATACATGGCAGATGAAGACCTGTGAATGGATTCTTGATATCTTTGATACTGTTGCCGTGGCAACGCATCAAACTTTAAAATTCTTTTTTTTTGATGATTTTGAGACTCTTAATGGCTTTTGAGGCCCTTAACGGGTTTGAAAACTCTTGAAACTTTGCACACAGGTCATATCCCACAGCCATCAGGCCCGGGCTGAAGATGGTACCTAGGCGTGGCAGGGGGGCTAGACAGCGCCCCCTGGAACGGGGTCCGAAAACTTGGTCCATAAATCAAACACGCTTGCATGTAATAATATGAATGAAAAACTTCATCTGTATAATGTAAACAGATGAAAAACTTCATCTGTATAATGATGAAAAACAGATGAAAAACTTCATCTGTATAATGTAAACATACGGTAGATGTAGACCTGTGAATGGATTCTTGATATCTTTTAAACTGTTGCCGTGGCAAAGCTTCAAACTTTGAAATTATTTTAGGATGCTTTTGAGACTCTTAGCATGCTTGAAATTGCATGAAACTCAACAGACACATCACATTTATTAGCCAGTAGACATGTGCAAAGTTTCAGAAACGGGCATGGTGCAGGGACTAAATAGCGCCACCTTTTGACAAAAGTGGGGTTGTTATTTTTATCTACAGTTACAAAAATCGTTATATACATTGTACTCCTCAAGCCAGACAACTTTCTAATTCATAGTCATTAGCTCAGACCAAGAGGAAGTCAGATATTTTGGTTTGAATATGGTGAGACTCTCTCTGAGCCTACGTCCGTGTATGGCAAGCCCTTTTAACATTTAAAAGCTAAGTTTGCCTATCCGGAAATTAACATTGTAGATATCAACAATGTCTTTCTGTCTAGTCGTAATTACATTTTGGATAGTTTGTATTATCATTTAAGATATCTGTAACATAATTGTGACTAGTCAAAATGACAGACTATGGCAAGCCGTTTTAACATTTAATCATGAAAGAGCCAAAGCCTTCGGCACCGCCACCCCGGTGCCTTTAGGTAACTAAAGGAGCCGGGGTTGCGGTGCCACCGGCTTGGGCCCGCCATCGCTGCTCGCAGCTATATTTTTATTTTTTTTTTCTAACGACTATTCGGGCACTTTTGGGGCCCTTAACATGCTCAAAAACTCTTGAAACTTTGCACACGGGTCAGAACCCGCGGCCATCAGGGCCGGGCTGAAGATGGTACCCAGGCGTGGCAGGGGGGCTCGACAGCGCCCCCTGGAACGGGGTCCGAACACTTGGTCCATAACTCAAACACGCTTGCATGTAATAATATGAAACTCGGTACACATGTTGATCTCATCGTTTCATCTATACCTCGCGCTCTTACTTTTTACCCCAGCCCAACAGGAAGTCGGCTATTTAGGTTTGTTTGTAAAACACTCGCAATGGAATTTAAATACTCCTCCTAGAGCTTTGATCCAAATTCGACGAAACTCGGTCAGCGTGAAGTCAAGACATTGAGGATGAAAGTTTGCGAGGGGATTTTTGATATCTCGAACGGTTTGGCCGTGGCGAGGAAACGAAATATGGCGAGAAACGTGAAACAGGAAGTGTGTTATAACTTCAGCATACATTAACTGATCTTGATGAAACTTCAGCAGTGTGTTCGCTGTAAGAGGACGATCACATGGATGTGACTATTGTGAGTCAAAGTTATAGCGCCACCAACTGGCAGCAGGAAGTGTGTCATTTTCAAAATGCTTTGAAATCACCCTTTTATTTTTACCCGATTTGCTTCAAACTTCATCTGTATAATGTAAATATACGGCAGATGAAGACCTGTGAATGGATTCTTGATATCTTTGAAACTGTTGCCGTGGCAACGCATCAAACTTTACCATTCTTTTAGGATGCTTTTGAGACTCTTAGCATGCTTCAAATTGCATGAAACTCGACAGACACATCACATTTATTAGCCAGTAGACATGTGCAAAGTTTCAGAAACGGGCGTGGTGAGGGCTCAGTAGCACCACCTTTTGACAAAAGTGGGGTTGTTAGTTTTAACTAGAGTTACAAAAATCGGTATGTATATTGTACTCCTCGAGCCGGACAACTTTCTAATTGACACTCATTAGCTAGGACCCACAGAAAGTCAGATATCTTTGTTTGAATGTAGAGAAAATCTTAGAATTTTGCCAGTCTCTCAGTGTCTCTCTGTGTGAGTGAGAGGAGGGGCGCCTGTCAGGTTAATTTTAACCCTTTATTTGCTGTGTGCGACTTCTCTGGCATTTTCGGGGGCCTTAACATCCTCTAAAACTCTTGAAACTTTGCACACGGGTCAGAACCCATGGCCATCAGGGCCGGGCTGAAGCTGGTCATCGGGCGTGGCAGGGCGGCTCGACAGCGCCCCCTGGACTGGGATTCGAACATTTGTCCATAAATCAAACACACTTGCGTGAATTAATATGAAACTCGGTACAATTATAGATCACATCAGGCCAAACAACTTTCGTGCTCTAAGTTTTATGACAGTTCAAATGGAAGTTATTTATGAATTATGAATTATGGGTTGTTTGAATAATTGTCCTAGGAGAAATACATCAAATCACAATGCATGTGTTTACCAATCACAACCAAACTCGGTGTGCATGAAGTCAAGACATTGAGGATGCTCAATTCCGGACGGATTTTTGATATCTCGAACGGTCTGGCCGTGGCGAGGAAATGAATTTTATGACTAAAAAAGGACACATAAAGTGTGTTATAACTTTGCTCAATTTACCTACAGTTACAAAACTTACCACGTATATTGTTCTCGTCAAGCCGATCAACTTTCCAATTTAAAGTCATTCGCTCTGAGCAACAGAAAGTCAGATATTGTAGTTTGAATGGATTTATTTCCCCTGCGATTCTCTCTCTCTCTCTCTCTCTCTCTCTCTCTCTCTCTGTCTGTGTGTGTGTGTGTGTTGTGTGTGGGGGGAGGGGAGGGCTGTTGTCTGTGTTTATGTGTGTGTGTGTGGCTGGCTGTGATTTTTCCTACAAGTCCTTGTCTCTAAGTCCTTGTCTTTTTGCATAACAATTTTGCATAACAATATTTTAAATGACAAAATAGGCATATAACCCCATCTTTTAAATGTATAGATTGCTTTAAATAAAAGTAAGATTGTATTTGTAATTGAAGTTGAATGAATTTAAAATTCATGTGCTATATTTCAATATATTTGTTTTCCTTAAGATTTTAAAACACTAACTTCATTCTTATCTGAATTACAAATATTTGTTTCTGTATAAAATAATACTCTGACTAAAAACACATTTGATGTTTTTTTTTTGGTATTTTTATTTACATGTATTTATGTGTGTGTGTGTGTGTGTGTGTGTGTATAAAGTGCAGGTTTTTTTTAGATAAAGTAGAATTTATATAACTATGTGTTGAACTAATAAATCACTCTTGTGTGTGTTAAACACAATCTACTTAATACAGACAACTTCATTATAAAGATAAATAACAAATCCAAAAAATATTGATTATAATCTATGACAAAAAAAGCCATTACAAACTATATTAATTGGAAAATACACATTGCTCTTTGTATTGTTGTAAAATATTCATGAAAAACAAGATAACAAAAATCAAAAAGATAAATTATTTTAGATATAGCCATGTTTTAAATGTATAGCAGAGATGTTAATTGAGGCAGCAACATACAAACTTTCTAGAACAACATGGACCTGGATAGCTGGTTTTTATGGAGGACAGTGAAGAGGAAGAGGGTGCAAATCAAACAGCTCATTCTCAGACTACACAGCAAACAGCTTAAGTTTTTAGTGCTTTGTTTGAGGTTTTTAGTGCTCTGTCCTATCTATTATCAACATATAATAGATGGAACAGAACAAGAAAGGCAATTAATAATCTGTCATTGCGTCACTGCATTATGATATGAAAGGCTCAGTACAGTGTGGCACAAAACGCTTATGCGCATCCGAGTGGAGAATGATGCGCTTAAAGCCACATGGAGTTACAGCGCACAGCGCATCGAGTCCGCTTTGATGCAAGCTCTACAATACACTTCTTTTGATAGTCAAAGCGGGGGTTACGTTTTTACACGTCGTACAGAATAACCCTAAAGCACCAAGGTGGCGGTGCACCGACTTTATATTAAATATAAATATAGCTGTGAGCAGCGATAAAGGGCCAAAGCGGCGGTACCACCATCCGGTGCCTTTTGGGTAACTAAAGGCATCGGGGTTGCGGTGCCACCGGCTTGGCCCGCAATCGCTGCTCGCAGCTATATTTTTGATTGATGTTGATATGGAGCTGTAATGACTAAA
>NW_024121629.1:0-23427 GCF_016745375.1 Pimephales promelas
AATTATTTGATAAAAAAAAACAGAAATATTGTGAAATATTATTACAATTTAAAAACAGTGTTTTCTATGTGAATATATATATATATATATATATATATATATATATTATATATATATATAATGTATATAATAGATATATAATGTAAGCGTAATTAAGAAAGATTTCACTGCCAGTTCATAACACACACAAAGTCCCCATTGGTTGGATAGATATCGTAGAATGTCCCTCTTCGCCAGTGTACAGCGACACTGCTGTTAGTAGTATAGAAATATAATAGTTTAGATCGGTAAGATTGTTTATGTTTTTAAGAAGTCTCTTCTGCTCACCAGGCTGCAATTATTTGATAAAAAAACAGTAATATTGTTGAAATATTATTACAAATTTTAAAACAGCGTTTTTCTATGTGAATATATTATATATATATATATATATATATATATATAATATATGAAGAGTTCAGATGCAAAAGCCTCTAAGTGCCATTTGAAATTTTCTTCTAGAATGATCATTTTTTTCAAGTTTTTGTATATTTAAATTCAGTACTTTCACTTAAATAACAATGAAGATTACCTATTAATTGTAATTTAAGTGAAATTACTGAACTTGAATATATAAGCTTTGATAAAAAATGATCATTTTTGAAGAATATTTCCAACGGCACTTAGAGGCTTTTGCATCTGAACTCTTCATATATATATATATATATATATATATATATATATATATATATATAATGTATATAATAGATATATAATGTAAGCGTAATTAAGAAAGATTTCACTGCCAGTTCACACAACCACACACAAGTCCCCACTTGGTTGGATAGATATCATTCAGAATGTCCCCTCTTTGCCAGTGTACAGCGACACTGCTGTTAGTAGTATAGAAATATATAGTTTTAGATCAGTAAGATTGTTTATGTTTTTAAAAGAAGTCTCTCTGCTCACGAAGGCTGCAATTATTTGATTAAAAAAACAGTAATATTGTGAAATATTATTACAATTTAAAACAGCGTTTTTCTATGTGAATATTTTTATATATATATATATATATATATATATATATATATATATATATATATATATATATATATATATATATATATATATATTGTATATAATAGATATATAATGTAAGCGTAATTAAGAAAGATTTCACTGCCAGTTTCATACACACACAAAGTCCCCACTTGTGGATAGATATCGTTCAGAATGTCCCCTCTTTGCCAGTGTACAGCGACACTGCTGTTAGTAGTATAGAAATATATAGTTTTAGATCGGTAAGATTGTTTATGTTTTTAAAAGAAGTCTCTTCTGCTCACCAAGGCTGCAATTATTTTAAAAAAAAAACAGTAATATTGTGAAATATTATTACAATTTAAAACAGCGTTTTTCTATGTGAATATATTATATATATATATATATATATATATATATATATATATATATATATATATATAATATATATATATCTATATATATATAATGTATATAATAGATATATAATGTAAGCGTAATGAAGAAAGATTTCACTGCCAGTTCACACACACACACACACACACAAAGTCCCCACTTGGTTGGATAGATATCATTCAGAATGTCCCCTCTTCGCCAGTGTACAGCGACACTGCTGTGTAGCAATATAGACATGTATATGTTTGAGCATTATATAATGACACACCCACACACACACACATATATGTGTATAAGTATGTATAATTACAATATGAAGACAAGATTTCACTGCCAGTTCACTTCACTGTTCACACAGACACACAGTTCAATTGCAGGCTATATGAGTCCCTGTTGGTAAGGTAGACATCGGCCAGAGTTTCAGGTCCCCACTTGGCATGTTTTTTTAAAAAAAAAAATGCATATTTAAAGTTATATTATGAAAAAGACCTTAAAAGAGAATTTTGTACGTCATTTTTGTTTCTTCAAAATGACCAGAAACACTAGTCCCCTCTTGGCCAGTGTAGAGTGATAGTCCCCTTTTAGTAATATAGACGTGTATGTGTGTGTGTGTGTGTGTGTGTGTGTGTGTGTGTGTGTGTGTGTGTGTGTGTGTGTGTGTGTGTATAAAGTGCAGGGTTTTTTTTAGATAAAGTAGAATTTCTATAACTATGTGTTGAACTAATGAATCACTCTTGTGTGTGTTAAACACAATCTACTTAATACAGACAACTTCATTATAAAGATAAATAACAAATCCAAAAAATATATGATTATAATCTATGACAAAAAAAGCCATTACAAACTATATTAATGGAAAATACACATTGCTCTTTGTATTGTTGTAAAATATTCATGAAAAACAAGATAACAAAAATCAAAAAGATAAATTATTTTAGATATAGCCATGTTTTAAATGTATAGCAGAGATGTTAATTGAGACAGCAACATACAAACTTTCTAGAACAACATGGACCTGGATAGCTGGTTTTTATGGAGGACAGTGAAGAGGAAGAGGGTGCAAATCAAACAGCTCATTCTCAGACTACACAGCAAACAGCTTAAGTTTTTAGTGCTTTGTTTGAGGTTTTTAGTGCTCTGTCCTATCTATTATCAACATATAATAGATGGAACAGAACAAGAAAGGCAATTAATAATCTGTCATTGCGTCACTGCATTATGATATGAAAGGCTCAGTACAGTGTGGCACAAAACGCTTATGCGCATCCCGAGTGGAGAATGATGCGCTTAAAGCCACATGGGGTTACAGCGCACAGCGCATCGAGTCCGCATTGATGCAAGCTCTACAATACACTTCTTTTTGATAGTCAAAGCGGGGGTTACGTTTTACACGTCGTACAGAATAACCCTAAAGGCACCAAGGTGGCGGTGCCACCGGCTTTATATTAAATATAAATATAGCTGTGAGCAGCAATAAAGGGCCAAAGCCGGCGGTACCACCATCCCGGTGCCTTTGGGTAACTAAAGGCATCGGGTTGCGGTGCCACCGGCTTGGGCCCGCAATCGCTGCTCGCAGCTATATTTATTATTATTATTTATACGACTATTCGGGAACTTTTGGGGCCCTTAACATGCTCAAAAACTCTTGAAACTTTGCACACGGGTCAGAACCCGCGGCCATCAGGGCCAGGCTGAAGATGGTACCCGGGCGTGGCAGGGGGGCTGGACAGCGCCCCCTGGAACGGGGTCCGAACACTTGGTCCATAAATCAAACACGCTTGCATGTAATAATATGAAACTTGGTACACATTTTGATCTCATCGTTTCATCTATACCTCGTGCTTTTACTTTTTACCCCAGCCCAACAGGAAGTCGGCTATTTAGGGTTGTTCGTAAAACACTCGCAATGGAATTTTTAATACTCCTCCTAGAGCTTTGATCCAAATTCGACGAAACTCGGTCAGCGTGAAGTCAAGACATTGAGGATGAAAGTTTGCGAGGGGATTTTTGATATCTCGAACGGTTTGGCCGTGGCGAGGAAACAAAATTATGGCGAGAAACGTGAAACAGGAAGTGTATCATAACTTCAGCATACATCAACCGATCTTGATGAAACTTCAGCAGTGTGTTCGCTGTAAGAGGACGATCACATGGATGTGACTATTGTGAGTCAAAGTTATAGCGCCACCAACTGGCAGCAGGAAGTGTGTCATTTTCAAAATGCTTTGAAATCACCCTCTAATTTTAACTCGATTTGCTTCAAACTTCATCTGTATAATGCAAATACATGGCAGATGAAGACCTGTAAATGGATTCTTGATATCTTTGAAACTGTTGCCGTGGCAACGCATCAAACTTTACCATTCTTTTAGGATGCTTTTGAGACTCTTAGCATGCTTCAAATTGCATGAAACTCGACAGACACATCACATTTATTAGCCAGTAGACATGTGCAAAGTTTCAGAAACGGGCGTGGTGAGGGCTCAGTAGCGCCACCTTTTGACAAAAGTGGGGTTGTTAGTTTTATCTACAGTTACAAAAATCGGTATGTATATTGTACTCCTCGAGCCGGACAACTTTCTAATTGACACTCATTAGCTAGGACCCACAGAAAGTCAGATATGTTTGTTTGAATGTAGAGAAAATCTCAGAATTTTGCCAGTGTCTCAGTGTCCCTCTGTGTGAGTGAGAGGAGGGGCGCCTGTCAGGTTAATTTTAACCCTTTATTTGCTGTGTGCGACTTCTCTGGCATTTTCGGGGGCCTTAACATCCTCGAAAACTCTTGAAACTTTGCACACGGGTCAGAACCCATGGCCATCAGGGCCGGGCTGAAGCTGGTAACCGGGCGTGGCAGGGCGGCTCGACAGCGCCCCCTGGACTGGGATTCGAACATTTGTCCATAAATCAAACACACTTGCATGAATTAATATGAAACTCGGTACAATTATAGATCACATCAGGCCAAACAACTTTCGTGCTCTAAGTTTTATGACAGTTCAAATGGAAGTTATTTATGAATTATGAATTATGGGTTGTTTGAATAATTGTCCTAGGAGAAATACATCAAATTACAACGCATGTGTTTACCAATCACAACCAAACTCGGTGTGCATGAAGTCAAGACATTGAGGATGCTCAATTCCGGACGGATTTTTGATATCTCGAACGGTCTGGCCGTGGCGAGGAAATGAATTTTATGACTAAAAAAGGACACATAAAGTGTGTTATAACTTTGCTCAATTTACCTACAGTTACAAAACTTACCACGTATATTGTTCTCGTCAAGCCGATCAACTTTCCAATTTAAAGTCATTCGCTCTGAGCAACAGAAAGTCAGATATTGTAGTTTGAATGGATTTATTTCCCCTGCGATTCTCTCTCTCTCTCTCTCTCTCTCTCTCTCTCTCTCTCTCTCTCTCTCTCTCTCTCTGTGTGTGTGTGTGTGTGGGTGTGTGTGTGTGTGGGGGGGGAGGGGAGGGCTGTTGTCTGTGTTTATGTGTGTGTGTGTGGCTGGCTGTGATTTTTCCTTCAAGTCCTTGTCTCTAAGTCCTTGTCTTTTTGCATAACAATTTTGCATAACAATATTTTTAAATGACAAAATAGGCATATAACCCCCATCTTTTAAATGTATAGATTGCTTTAAATAAAAGTAAGATTGTATTTGTAATTGAAGTTGAATGAATTTAAAATTCATGTGCTATATTTCAATATATTTGTTTTCCTTAAGATTTTAAAACACTAACTTCATTCTTATCTGAATTACAAATATTTGTTTCTGTATAAAATAATACTCTGACTAAAAACACATTTGATGTTTTTTTTTTTGGTATTTTTATTTACATGTATGTGTGTGTGTGTGTGTGTGTGTGTGTATAAAGTGCAGGGTTTTTTTTAGATAAAGTAGAATTTCTATAACTATGTGTTGAACTAATAAATCACTCTTGTGTGTGTTAAACACAATCTACTTAATACAGACAACTTCATTATAAAGATAAATAACAAATCCAAAAAATATATGATTATAATCTATGACAAAAAAAGCCATTACAAACTATATTATTGGAAAATACACATTGCTCTTTGTATTGTTGTAAAATATTCATGAAAAACAAGATAACAAAAATCAAAAAGATAAATTATTTTAGATATAGCCATGTTTTAAATGTATAGCAGAGATGTTAATTGAGGCAGCAACATACAAACTTTCTAGAACAACATGGACCTGGATAGCTGGTTTTTATGGAGGACAGTGAAGAGGAAGAGGGTGCAAATCAAACAGCTCATTCTCAGACTACACAGCAAACAGCTTAAGTTTTTAGTGCTTTGTTTGAGGTTTTTAGTGCTCTGTCCTATCTATTATCAACATATAATAGATGGAACAGAACAAGAAAGGCAATTAATAATCTGTCATTGCGTCACTGCATTATGATATGAAAGGCTCAGTACAGTGTGGCACAAAACGCTTATGCGCATCCCGAGTGGAGAATGATGCGCTTAAAGCCACATGGAGTTACAGCGCACAGCGCATCGAGTCCGCATTGATGCAAGCTCTACAATACACTTCTTTTTGATAGTCAAAGCGGGGGTTACGTTTTTACACGTCGTACAGAATAACCCTAAAGGCACCAAGGTGGCGGTGCCACCGGCTTTATATTAAATATAAATATAGCTGTGAGCAGCGATAAAGGGCCAAAGCCGGCGGTACCACCATCCCGGTGCCTTTGGGTAACTAAAGGCATCAAGGTTGCGGTGCCACCGGCTTGGGCCCGCAATCGCTGCTCGCAGCTATATTGGGCCCTATTGATTATTGCCCAAGCCCTGAAAGGCGAAGGCTATTGTTTTCCTGATTATTAGGGCCCAAGCCCTGAAAGGGCGAAGGCCCTATTGTTTTCCTAGATTATTAGGGCCCAAGCCCTGAAAGGGCGAAGGCCCTATTGTTTTCTTAGGATTATTATTATTATTATTTATACGACTATTCGGGCACTTTTGGGGCCCTTAACATGCTCAAAAACTCTTGAAACTTTGCACACGGGTCAGAACCCGCGGCCATCAGGGCCGGGCTGAAGATGGTACCCGGGCGTGGCAGGGGGGCTAGACAGCGCCCCCTGGAACGGGGTCCGAACACTTGGTCCATAAATCAAACACGCTTGCATGTAATAATATGAAACTCGGTACACATGTTGATCTCATCGTTTCATCTATACCTCGTGCTTTTACTTTTTACCCCAGCCCAACAGGAAGTCGGCTATTTAGGGTTGTTCGTAAAACACTCGCAATGGAATTTTTAATACTCCTCCTAGAGCTTTGATCCAAATTCGACGAAACTCGGTCAGCGTGAAGTCAAGACATTGAGGATGAAAGTTTGCGAGGGGATTTTTGATATCTCGAACGGTTTGGCCGTGGCGAGGAAACAAAATAATGGCGAGAAACGTGAAACAGGAAGTGTATCATAACTTCAGCACACATCAACCGATCTTGATGAAACTTCAGCAGTGTGTTCGCTGTAAGAGGACGATCACATGGATGTGACTATTGTGAGTCAAAGTTATAGCGCCACCAACTGGCAGCAGGAAGTGTGTCACTTTCAAAATGCTTTGATATCACCCTTTTATTTTTACCCGATTTGCTTCAAACTTCATCTGTATAATGTAAACATACGGCAGATGTAGACCTGTGAATGGATTCTTGATATCTTTGAAACTGTTGCCGTGGCGACGCATCAAACTTTACCCTTCTTTTAGGATGCTTTTAGGATACTTTTGAGACCCTTAGCATGCTTCAAATTGCATGAAACTCGACAGACACATCACATTTATTAGCCAGTAGACATGTGCAAAGTTTCAGAAACGGGCGTGGTGAGGGCTCAGTAGCGCCACCTTTTGACAAAAGTGGGGTTGTTAGTTTTATCTACAGTTACAAAAATCGGTATGTATATTGTACTCCTCGAGCCGGACAACTTTCTAATTGACACTCATTAGCTAGGACCCACAGAAAGTCAGATATGTTTGTTTGAATGTAGAGAAAATCTCAGAATTTTGCCAGTCTCTCAGTGTCCCTCTGTGTGAGTGAGAGGAGGGGCGCCTGTCAGGTTAATTTTAACCCTTTATTTGCTGTGTGCGACTTCTCTGGCATTTTCGGGGGCCTTAACATCCTCGAAAACTCTTGAAACTTTGCACACGGGTCAGAACCCATGGCCATCAGGGCCGGGCTGAAGCTGGTAACCGGGCGTGGCAGGGCGGCTCGACAGCGCCCCCTGGACTGGGATTCGAACATTTGTCCATAAATCAAACACACTTGCATGAATTAATATGAAACTCGGTACAATTATAGATCACATCAGGCCAAACAACTTTCGTGCTCTAAGTTTTATGACAGTTCAAATGGAAGTTATTTATGAATTATGAATTATGGGTTGTTTGAATAATTGTCCTAGGAGAAATACATCAAATTACAACGCATGTGTTTACCAATCACAACCAAACTCGGTGTGCATGAAGTCAAGACATTGAGGATGCTCAATTCCGGACGGATTTTTGATATCTCGAACGGTCTGGCCGTGGCGAGGAAATGAATTTTATGACTAAAAAAGGACACATAAAGTGTGTTATAACTTTGCTCATTTTACCTACAGTTACAAAACTTACCACGTATATTGTTCTCGTCAAGCCGATCAACTTTCCAATTTAAAGTCATTCGCTCTGAGCAACAGAAAGTCAGATATTGTAGTTTGAATGGATTTAATTCCCCTGCGATTCTCTCTCTCTCTCTCTCTCTCTCTCTCTCTCTCTCTCTGTGTGTGTGTGTGTGTGTGTGTGTGTGTGTCTGTGTGGGGAGGGGAGGGCTGTTGTCTGTGTTTATGTGTGTGTGTGTGGCTGGCTGCGATTTTTCCTACAAGTCCTTGTCTCTAAGTCCTTGTCTTTTTGCATAACAATTTTGCATAACAATATTTTTAAATGACAAAATAGGCATATAACCCCCATCTTTTAAATGTATAGTTTGCTTTAAATAAAAGTAAGATTGTATTTGTAATTTAAAATTCATGTGCTATATTTCAATATATTTGTTTTCCTTAAGATTTTAAAACACTAACTTCATTCTTATCTGAATTACAAATATTTGTTTCTGTATAAAATAATACTCTGACTAAAAACACATTTGATGTTTTTTTTTTGTATTTTTATTTACATGTATTTGTGTGTGTGTGTGTGTGTGTGTGTGTGTGTGTGTGTGTGTGTGTGTGTGTGTGTGTGTGTGTGTGTGTGTGTGTGTGTGTATAAAGTGCAGGGTTTTTTTTAGATGAAGTAGAATTTCTATAACTATGTGTTGAACTAATAAATCACTCTTGTGTGTGTTAAACACAATCTACTTAATACAGACAACTTCATTATAAAGATAAATAACAAATCCAAAAAATATATGATTATAATCTATGACAAAAAAAGCCATTACAAACTATATTAATGGAAAATACACATTGCTCTTTGTATTGTTGTAAAATATTCATGAAAAACAAGATAACAAAAATCAAAAAGATAAATTATTTTAGATATAGCCATGTTTTAAATGTATAGCAGAGATGTTAATTGAGGCAGCAACATACAAACTTTCTAGAACAACATGGACCTGGATAGCTGGTTTTTATGGAGGACAGTGAAGAGGAAGAGGGTGCAAATCAAACAGCTCATTCTCAGACTACACAGCAAACAGCTTAAGTTTTTAGTGCTTTGTTTGAGGTTTTTAGTGCTCTGTCCTATCTATTATCAACATATAATAGATGGAACAGAACAAGAAAGGCAATTAATAATCTGTCATTGCGTCACTGCATTATGATATGAAAGGCTCAGTACAGTGTGGCACAAAACGCTTATGCGCATCCCGAGTGGAGAATGATGCGCTTAAAGCCACATGGAGTTACAGCGCACAGCGCATCGAGTCCGCATTGATGCAAGCTCTACAATACACTTCTTTTTGATAGTCAAAGCGGGGGTTACGTTTTTACACGTCGTACAGAATAACCCTAAAGGCACCAAGGTGGCGGTGCCACCGGCTTTATATTAAATATAAATATAGCTGTGAGCAGCGATAAAGGGCCAAAGCCGGCGGTACCACCATCCCGGTGCCTTTGGGTAACTAAAGGCATCGGGGTTGCGGTGCCACCGGCTTGGGCCCGCAATCGCTGCTCGCAGCTATATTTATTATTATTATTATTATTATTTATACGACTATTCGGGCACTTTTGGGGCCCTTAACATGCTCAAAAACTCTTGAAACTTAGCACACGGGTCAGAACCCGCGGCCATCAGGGCCGGGCTGAAGATGGTACCCGGGCGTGGCAGGGGGGCTAGACAGCGCCCCCTGGAACGGGGTCCGAAAACTTGGTCCATAAATCAAACACGCTTGCATGTAATAATATGAAACTCGGTGCACATATAGATCTCATCGTTCATATATACCTCATACTATTACTTTTTACCCCAGCCCAACAGGAAGTCGGTTATTTAGGGTTGTTCATAAAACACTCGCAATGGAATTTGAAGTACTACTCCTAGAGAATTCAAACACACGGCACGAAACTCGGTCAGCATGAAGTCAAGGCATTGACGATGAAAGTTTGCGAGGGGATTTTTGATATCTCGAACGGTTTGGCCATGGCGAGGAAACGAAATTATGGCGAGAAACGTGAAACAGGAAGTGTGTTATAACTTCAGCATACATTAACTGATCTTGATGAAACTTCAGCAGTGTGTTCGCTGTAAGAGGACGATCACATGGATGTGACTATTGTGAGTCAAAGTTATAGCGCCACCAACTGGCAGCAGGAAGTGTGTCACTTTCAAAATGCTTTGAACTCACCCTTTTATTTTTACCCGATGTGCTTCAAACTTAATCTGTATAATGTAAATACATAGCAGATGAAGACCTGTGAATGGATTCTTGATATCTTTGATACTGTTGCCGTGGCAACGCATCAAACTTTAAAATTCTTTTTTTTTATGATTTTGAGACTCTTAGCGGCTTTTGGGGCCCTTAACGGGTTTGAAAACTCTTGAAACTTTGCACACAGGTCAGATCCCACAGCCATCAGAGCCGGGCTGAAGATGGTACCTGGGTGTGGCAGGGGGGCTAGACAGCGCCCCCTGGAACGGGGTCCGAACACTTGGTCCATAAATCAAACACGCTTGCATGTAATAATATGAAACTCGGTACACATGTTGATCTCATCGTTTCATCTATACCTCACGCTCTTACTTTTTACCCCAGCCAAACAGGAAGTCGGCTATTGAGGTTTGTTTGTAAAACGCTCGCAATGGAATGTGCAATACTCCTCCTAGAGAATTCAAACACACGGCACGAAACTCGGTCAGCATGAAGTCAAGGCATTGAGGATGAAAGTTTGCGAGGGGATTTTTGATATCTCGAACGGTTTGGCCGTGGCGAGGAAACAAAATTATGGCGAGAAACGTGAAACAGGAAGTGTGTTATAACTTCAGCATACATTAACTGATCTTGATGAAACTTCAGCAGTGTGTTCACTGTAAGAGGCTGATTACATGGATGTGACTATTGTGAGTCAAAGTTATAGCGCCACCAACTGGCAGCAGGAAGTGTGTCACTTTCAAAATGCTTTGATATCACCCTCTTATTTTTAACCGATTTGCTTCAAACTTCATCTGTATAATGTAAAAATACAGCAGATGTAGACCTGTGAATGGATTCTTGATATCTTTGATACTGTTGCTGTGGCAACAAATCAAACTTTAACATTCTTTTTTGATACTTTTGGGACTCTTAGCATGCTTGAAATTGCTTGAAACAGATAGATACAGATAGCTCGACAGATACATCACATTTATTAGCCAGTAGGCATGTGCAACTTTGGCAAAAGATTAAAGTAATGTCAAAAAAGTAAACAGTAAACACTAAAAGCCTCATATCTTCTAAAAATGTAATTATACATCATTTGTTTCTAAATTAAATTATACAAATATTATAATTAAACCAGTTTTTCCCTTTTTTCATTTAAGAATTATGTTTACGTTCAAAAACAGCCAGAATGGTTTTAAAATTCAGAAGAAGAAAAAATAATCTGAGTCATACGTAGTGCTATACTGCCCTCTTGTGTTCAATATCAGGTAGGCCTATTGTGTATATTCCCACCGGTTAATCAACGTGTGACTCCGCTGGGACTCGGGAACTTTTAAATCGCTTACTTAAAACCGAAAGTCAAAATACAGATATCCGCACAAGACATTAATGTTGTGGAGTAGAGCAAGCATTTTAAATAAATTCCTATTAAGTAGGATTGAACTAAACAGAATGAACGTTCACTCTGTTCTGCTGGTTCCTCGCTGTTGGCGCGCACAGTTATGAATGCTTGTGCAGCCATGAGTTTTAGTTTAATTTTAAAATTAGCGCAATTTCGGGATTTGTATTATTTGAATTTATTTTTAAAAAACACAATGTTGAGTTTTATTGTAACACTGTTTAATCGCGCCCACGGTTATATTTTGTATATTATATATAATTATAATGTATTTCTGTATAAAATAATACTACAATAAAAAACACATTTGTGACCGACCTGATCCAGCAAAATTAGTCACAGTGACCCAAATTTAAAAATTGAGATTTTGATATTAATGGAAAGAGGACACTGTAAGCTTTCAAATGATACCTTGGTCATACCTTGAATGGTTGTAAAGATATACAGATTTGAATTCTGGTCGTCTGCCCTTTTTTTCCAATTGAAAACCTAAGAAAATCGCTTTTAAAGTTTTTTTGCCCGTTTTTTTTTTTTTTTTTTTTTTTGATATCTTTCAAAATCCATAGCATTTTAAGGGATAAACTATTTATTTTATATAGCTTAATTTGACCAAATAGATTAACATATATAAATGCAATTTAACGAGGCTGAAACTCAACTTATTTTTAATTTTTTTGAAATAAATAATTAAAAAGTCACTTTTACAAAAATGTTCTAAAATCAGAAAGATTAAAGAGGAGTCAGAGAGAAATTCAGTTTTCATACGGATTAGCCCACATAAGCAGAGAGCAGTCTGTTTTCTTTCATTTTGAATGGTTGTGTTTAAAAGTAGACATTTCAATATATATGTCTGTGAGGATACCTTATACGCTGACTTTCGGTTCATGAGACAAGCTTCAGTTCACGTGCCGCGCGTCTCCGCGTCGTGATTAGGCCTAGCCTATTGTCTGCAATTTATTTCTTATTATTAAATCCTAGTAATTGGTTGATGAAACATTGATTTAAATTAAGATAATTATTTTAAAACGAAATTTACTTTAAAGAAAGGCTTTGTGCTTGCATGTTTAAGCTATGTGAAAGTTTTAGTGCTGCTTCCAGAGAACGGTCACGTTCGGATTGTTTTTCCTCATAAATGCGAACACGGAAAATAAAATAAAGATTTTATGTTCTGGAGAGAGTCAACCCTTCTTCATCCGGTGAGTATTACTTTTGGTTTGTGCAGTGTGGTTCACATAGGCCAATTTATTAAAATATTTAATTATCTGGGAATTGGATCTCCTCCATAATGCTGAAATTGCCCAATTTAAAAAAAATTAGTAATAATTTAAGTTTTGTGGTGTAAGTCTACGTATTTTATAATGTTAACTTCAAATAATACTAATAGTAATTTAAAGATGTTGTAGCTAGCATTGGGTCTGGACGTGAAGGATAACTTCGGGAGTTGAAGGGACGTGTCGGTGTCGTGATTCTGTCTTCTCACACCGCGACACAGGTTCGTGGATCTGAGTGTCGCGATCGTTACAGCCTTACATAGGCTATATTCTTCTTGCAGATAAATATACTCACGCAGTTTAGGTTAGAAGCCTCCAGTGAGTTCAACGTTTCAGGGGATACCCGGGAAATGCTCAGAGGTGACGAGGGGAGTTGAGAAGAGCAATGTTTATTTCAGCGAATTTAAAGCTTTGACAACTTTAATCGTTATTTAAATACCTTTACTCAATTATCTCGACTACGAAACCCTGTGAGATTATTTTTGAATGTCTGTTCTTTGAAATTAGCAAAAAAAAATATATATTTTTTTTTTATTTCATGGTTTTTCCACATAATCGGCCCATATCTTAAAATGGAAGGTTGCAACTTCCGACTCATTTCGCCAGAGCGGGTCACATTTGATTTTTATTTTTTAAACAATGTAATGTGTAACCTAAAAATAAACAGATTATTTGATAAATGGTATATTTAAATCTGCATATTGTAGCCTAATATCTGCAGGGCAGCCTAGTCTTAATAAATGTATGCTTCATTTTTCATTAGTAAATTTGATCAATAAATTCAATAATTTAGAATAATAAGACACTATAGGGCTGTTACCCTAGGTAAGGCTGATCAAATTAAATCGGTTACACAATAATGTTACGAGATTGGTTTAACAGGAGTCAATTAAAAATCGCTGTAAAGAACGATACTTTTAAACATAACCCTAAATCACCATAAGGTGTCGCCAGATGACCGTCTTAATGAACGAGTCATGGATTCAAAATGCTGAATCATTCAGTAATGAGAAAACACATTGCTTTGAGATGCGCGATGGGTCGCTGTGATCTTTGTTTAACTATTTTCTCTGCTGAAACAGAAAAAAGTCAATATTGCATCTAAAAAGTCAATATTGCATCTAAAATGTAAGTGACTTGACTTGTGTGTGTGACTATGTTTGTTGTAGTGATAAGAGTTGCACCCTTGTTAAAGTTTAAGGCCTTGTGTTTTTGGATATATATCTTTCTTTCTTTTTTTTTTCTTTTTTTACAAAATATGCATATAACCCATATATTTTAGATTTATTATTTGCTTTAAATTAAATTAAGATTGTATTTTTGGTAATTGAACCTGAATGAATTTAAAAATGAATGTGCTATATTTCAGATCATATATTTGTTTTTCTTAAAATTTGAACTAACTTTATTCTCAGCTGAATTATAAATATTTTATTTCTGTATGAATTAAAAACACATTTGATTTTTCTTTTTTAATCAATGTAGAATGTGTAACTGAAATATAAACAGATTAGGGCTCTGTTCGAGGACAAGTAACTAAAACCAATGCGACATGATGAATGTTTGTTTCCCAAACCATCTCAGAGTAACAGCTTACTTTTCTTTCTTACTATATTCTTTCTTACTATAAACTGTGCTGTAGAGCTTGCATCAGTCAAAGCAGGGTTACATTTTGCATGTCGTGCACAATAAACCTAAAGGCACCAGGGTGGCGGTGCCACCGGCTTCATATATATATGTATATATACAGTATATATATATATATATATATATATATAGCTGTGATCCGCGATGAAGGGCCAAAGCCAGTGGCATGGCCACCCTGGTGCTTTTAGGTAACTAAGGAACCGGGGTTGCGGTGCCACCGGCTTGGGCCCTTCATCGCTGCTCGCAGCTATATTTATTATTATTATTATTATTATTATTTATACGACTATTCGGGCACTTTTGGGGCCCTTAACATGCTCAAAAACTCTTGAAACTTTGCACACGGGTCAGAAACCGCGGCCATCAGGGCCGGGCTGAAGATGGTACCCGGGCGTGGCAGGGGGGCTAGACAGCGCCCCCTGGAACGGGGTCCGAAAACTTGGTCCATAAATCAAACATGCTTGCATGTAATAATATGAAACTCGGTGCACATATAGATCTCATCGTTCATATATACCTCATACTATTACTTTTTACCCCAGCCCAACAGGAAGTCGGTTATTTAGGGTTGTTCATAAAACACTCGCAATGGAATTTGCAATACTCCTCCTAGAGAATTCAAACACACGGCACGAAACTCGGTCAGCATGAAGTCAAGGCATTGAGGATGAAAGTTTGCGAGGGGATTTTTGATATCTCGAACGGTTTGGCCGTGGCGAGGAAACGAAATTATGGCGAGAAACGTGAAACAGGAAGTGTGTCATAACTTCAGCATACATTAACTGATCTTGATGAAACTTCAGCAGTTTGTTCGCTGTAAGAGGACGATCACATGGATGTGACTATTGTGAGTCAAAGTTATAGCGCCACCAACTGGCAGCAGGAAGTGTGTCACTTTCCAAATGCTTTAAAATCATCCTTTTATTTTGACCCGATTTGCTTCAAACTTCATCTGTATAATGTAAATACATGGCAGATGAAGACCTGAGAATGGATTCTTGATATATCTGATACTGTTGCCGTGGCAACGCATCAAACTTTGAAATTATTTTAGGATGCTTTTGAGACTCTTAGCATGCTTGAAATTGCATGAAAATCAACAGACACATCACATTTATTAGCCAGTAGACATGTGCAAAGTTTCAGAAACGGGCATGGTGCAGGGACTAAATAGCGCCACCTTTTGACAAAAGTGGCGTTGTTAGTTTTATCTACAGTTACAAAAATCGGTATATACATTTTACTCCTCAAGCCGGACAACTTTCTAATTCATAGTCATTAGTTTGGATCAAGAGGAAGTCAGATATTTTGGTTTGAATATGGTGAGCCTCTCTCTGAGCCTACTGTACGTCCCTATATGGCAAGCCCTTTTAACATTTAAAAGCTAAGTTTGCCTATCCGGAATTAACATTGTAGATATCAACACCCCACCTTTTGACAAAAGTGACTAGTCTTAATTACATTTTGAATAGTTTGTATTATCATTTAAGATATCTGTAATGTAATTGTGACTAGTCGAAACGACAGATAGAGTATGGCAAGCTGTTTTAACATTTCATTTAATCATGAAAGGGCTAAAGCCTGCGACACCGCCACCCCGGTGCCTTTAGGTAACTAAAGGAACCGGGGTTGCGGTGCCACCGGCTTGGGCCCGCCATCGCTGCTCGCAGCTATATTTATTATTATTATTATTATTATTATTTATACGACTATTCGGGCACTTTTGGGGCCCTTAACATGCTCAAAAACTCTTGAAACTTAGCACACGGGTCAGAACCCGCGGCCATCAGGGCCGGGCTGAAGATGGTACCCGGGCGTGGCAGGGGGGCTAGACAGCGCCCCCTGGAACGGGGTCCGAAAACTTGGTCCATAAATCAAACACGCTTGCATGTAATAATATGAAACTCGGTGCACATATAGATCTCATCGTTCATATATACCTCATACTATTACTTTTTACCCCAGCCCAACAGGAAGTCGGTTATTTAGGGTTGTTCATAAAACACTCGCAATGGAATTTGAAGTACTACTCCTAGAGAATTCAAACACACGGCACGAAACTCGGTCAGCATGAAGTCAAGGCATTGAGGATGAAAGTTTGCGAGGGGATTTTTGATATCTCGAACGGTTTGGCCGTGGCGAGGAAATAAAATTATGGCGAGAAACGTGAAACAGGAAGTGTGTTATAACTTCAGCATACATTAACTGATCTTGATGAAACTTCAGCAGTGTGTTCGCTGTAAGAGGCCGATCACATGGATGTGACTATTGTGAGTCAAAGTTATAGCGCCACCAACTGGCAGCAGGAAGTGTGTCACTTTCCAAATGCTTTAAAATCATCCTTTTATTTTGACCCGATTTGCTTCAAACTTCATCTGTATAATGTAAATACATGGCAGATGAAGACCTGAGAATGGATTCTTGATATATCTGATACTGTTGCCGTGGCAACGCATCAAACTTTGAAATTATTTTAGGATGCTTTTGAGACTCTTAGCATGCTTGAAATTGCATGAAAATCAACAGACACATCACATTTATTAGCCAGTAGACATGTGCAAAGTTTCAGAAACGGGCATGGTGCAGGGACTAAATAGCGCCACCTTTTGACAAAAGTGGCGTTGTTAGTTTTATCTACAGTTACAAAAATCGGTATATACATTTTACTCCTCAAGCCGGACAACTTTCTAATTCATAGTCATTAGTTTGGATCAAGAGGAAGTCAGATATTTTGGTTTGAATATGGTGAGCCTCTCTCTGAGCCTACTGTACGTCCCTATATGGCAAGCCCTTTTAACATTTAAAAGCTAAGTTTGCCTATCCGGAATTAACATTGTAGATATCAACACCCCACCTTTTGACAAAAGTGACTAGTCTTAATTACATTTTGAATAGTTTGTATTATCATTTAAGATATCTGTAATGTAATTGTGACTAGTCGAAACGACAGATAGAGTATGGCAAGCTGTTTTAACATTTCATTTAATCATGAAAGGGCTAAAGCCTGCGACACCGCCACCCCGGTGCCTTTAGGTAACTAAAGGAACCGGGGTTGCGGTGCCACCGGCTTGGGCCCGCCATCGCTGCCTGCAGCTATATTTATTATTATTATTATTATTATTATTTATACGACTATTCGGGCACTTTTGGGGCCCTTAACATGCTCAAAAACTCTTGAAACTTAGCCCACGGGTCAGAACCCGCGGCCATCAGGGCCGGGCTGAAGATGGTACCCGGGCGTGGCAGGGGGGCTAGACAGCGCCCCCTGGAACGGGGTCCGAAAACTTGGTCCATAAATCAAACACGCTTGCATGTAATAATATGAAACTCGGTGCACATATAGATCTCATCGTTCATATATACCTCATACTATTACTTTTTACCCCAGCCCAACAGGAAGTCGGTTATTTAGGGTTGTTCATAAAACACTCGCAATGGAATTTGCAATACTCCTCCTAGAGAATTCAAACACACGGCACGAAACTCGGTCAGCATGAAGTCAAGGCATTGAGGATGAAAGTTTGCGAGGGGATTTTTGATATCTCGAACGGTTTGGCCGTGGCGAGGAAACGAAATTATGGCGAGAAACGTGAAACAGGAAGTGTGTTATAACTTCAGCATACATTAACTGATCTTGATGAAACTTCAGCAGTGTGTTCGCTGTAAGAGGCCGATCACATGGATGTGACTATTGTGAGTCAAAGTTATAGCGCCACCAACTGGCAGCAGGAAGTGTGTCACTTTCAAAATGCTTTGATATCACCCTTTTATTTTACCCGATTTGCTTCAAACTTCATATGTATAATGTAAACATACGGCAGATGTAGACCTGTGAATGGATTCTTGATATCTTTGAAACTGTTGCCGTGGCGACGCATCAAACTTTACCCTTCTTTTAGGATGCTTTTAGGATGCTTTTGAGACCCTTAGCATGCTTCAAAATGCATGAAACTCGACAGACACATCACATTTATTAGCCAGTAGACATGTGCAAAGTTTCAGAAACGGGCGTGGTGAGGGCTCAGTAGCGCCACCTTTTGACAAAAGTGGGGTTGTTAGTTTTAACTAGAGTTACAAAAATTGGTATGTATATTGTACTCCTCGAGCCGGACAACTTTCTAATTTACACTTATTAGCTAGGACCCACAGAAACTCAGATATTTTTGTTTGAATATGGTCACTCTGAGCCTATATGTCTCTGTGTCTCTGCTGTCTTTGCCTGTCTGTGTGTGTGTGTGTGCAGGGGGAGGGGGCTTAACCATTTCACTGCTGTGTGTATGACCTGCATAAAGAAAATACATTTCTCAAGCCTGGTATTTTTTAAATAAGTTTTTATTTTTATTTTTTATAAGTAAAGACATATAACTAGTTTAATTGTAGTGCATTGACAATAGTTTTATATAATTAGTTTATTAATCAGATTAACTTGGTCAATAAACTTGGTCTGAAAATTTGGTCCATAAATCAAACACACTTGCATGTAATAATATGAAACTTGGTACACATATAGATCTCATCGTTTCATATATAGCCTACTTCACACTCTTACTTTTTACCCAGCCCAACAGGAAGACGGCTATTTAGGGTTGTGTTTAAAACACATGCAATGGAATTTAAAGTATTGCTCCTAGAGCACTGAACCAAATTCGACAAAACTCGATCAGCGTGAAGTCAAGACATTAAGGATGAAAAGGTGCCAAGGGATTTTTTGATATCTCGAACGGTTTGGCCGTGGCGAGGAAACGAAATTATGGCGAGAAACATGAAACAGGATGTGTGTTATAACTTCAGCATACATTAACTGATCTTGATGAAACTTCAGCAGTGTTTTCGCTGTAAGAGACCGATCACATGGATGTGACTATTGTGAGTCAAAATTATAGCGCCACCAACTGGCAGCAGGAAGTGTGTCACTTTCAAAATGCTTTGAAACCACTCTCTTATTTTTAACCGATTTGCTTCAAACTTCATCTGTATAATGTAAATACACGGCAGATGTAGACCTGTGAATGAATTTTTGATATCTTTGATACTGTTGCCGTGGCAACGAATCAAACTTTAACATTCTTTTTTGATGCTTTTGGGACTCTTAGCATGCTTGAAATTGCTTGAAACTCAACAGATACATCACATTTATTAGCCAGTAGACATGTGCAACTATGGCAAAAGATTAAAGTAATGTCAAAAAAGTAAACACTAAAAGCCTCATATCTTCTAAAAATGTAATTATACATCATTTGTTTCTAAATTAAATTATACAAATATTATAACTTCCCCAATTTTCCTTTTTTCATTTAAGAATTATGTTTACGTTCAAAAACAGCCAGAATTGTTGTAAAATTCATAAAAAAATAATAATCTGAGTCATACGTAGTGCTATACTGCCCTCTTGTGTTCAATATCAGGTAGGCCTATTGTGTATATTCCCACCGGTTAATCAACGTGTGACTCCGCTGGGACTTGGGAGCTTTTAAATCGCTTACTTAAAACCGAAAGTCGAAATACGGATGTCCGCACAAGACATTAATGGTGTGGAGTAGAGCGAGCATTTTAAATAAATTCCTATTAAGTAGGATTGAACTAAACAGAAAGAATGTTCACTCTGTTCTGCTGGTTCCTCGCTGGTGGATCATATGATTACTTTGTCATAATCTATGACAAAAATGCTATTATAAACCATATTAATAATAGATAATACACATTGCTCTTATTTTTGAAAAATACATTCATGAAAAACAAGATAACAAAAATCATAAAAAAATATAGCCATGGCTGCTATAAATGTTTGAAATGCATAGGACAGATGTTTAATGACGCAGCAACATATAATTGAAAGGCAATTAATAATCTGTCATTACGTCACTGCATTATGATATTACGGCTCCAATACGGTGCAGCACAAAGCACTTATGTGCATCCCGAGCGGAGAATGATGTGCTTGAAGCCACATGAAGTTACAGCGCAGTGAGTCCGTATTGAAAAGTTCAAAGCACAAAGGAAATACATATTTATGAACAGTGTATTATACATTATCTATCTATGCAATAGTTTATTGAGCCTTTTCTTTTAAAGGTTTTAAATTTCAGTTACTGTGTGCGTGAAGAACAATTATAGTGCTCTGACTCTAGTGTTGTGATCTAACCGACAGCGTCCGACACCCGGTAGAAAGTAACACGGTTAAGTTACAGCAATAAAGTCCAGCAAGAAAAAGTTTCTTCATTCGAAAATATAGACCTTTAGACCTTTATCTTAAAGATCCAGTATAATAGGATTAACATTCAATCATCTTGAAGATCGTTTCATCATTGACTGTAACCGAATGTGACGTGCTGTTTGAATGCTGAATGGAGAATGACTGACAGGCGCAGAGAGGGAAAAGTTTGTGTTCTTGAATTTAATGACTTAAATATTATTTTTATATCACATAATAGCTTCAGAACACTAATAATACAGTACACAAAAACTTTATGGTACTTTAGAAAGTTTTTGTGCCTTTGTGCCTAACATAGAATAGTATATATGCACAATATAGAATTTGAATCAGCCTCGTCAAAGATGGCAGTGTCAGAGCCGATACCGATCCTGAGTATCTAATCGGCGCACTTCTTTTCAACAGTCAAATTGAAATTGAAATTGCTTGAAACTCAACAGATACATCACATTTATTAGCCAGTAGACATGTGCAAAGTTTCAGAAACGGGCATAGTGCAAGGACTAAATAGCGCCACCTTTTGACAAAAGTGGGGTTGTTAGTTTTATCTACAGTTACAAAAATCGCTATATACATTGTACTCCTCAAGCCGGACAACTTTCTAATACATAGTCATTAGCTCGGACCAAGAGGAAGTCAGATATTTTGGTTTGAATATGGTGAGCCTCTCTCTGAGCCTACGTCCCTGTATGGCAAGCCCTTTTAACATTTAAAAGCTAAGTTTGCCTGTCCGGAATTAACATTGTAGATATCAACAACGTCTTTCTGTCTATTCGTAATTACATTTTGGATAGTTTGTATTATCATTTAAGATATCTGTAACATAATTGTGACTAGTCGAAATGACAGAGTATGGCAAGCCGTTTTAACATTTAATCATAAAAGGGCCAAAGCCTTCGGCACCGCCACCCGGGTGCATTTAGGTAACTAAAGGAACCGGGGTTGCGGTGCCACCGGCTTGGGCCCGCCATCGCTGCTCGCAGCTATATTTTTTCTTTTATTATTATTATTATTTTACTAACTTTTCGGGCACTTTGGGGCCCTTAACATGCTCGAAAACTCTTGAAACTTTGCACACGGGTCAGAACCCGCGGCCATCAGAGGCCGGGCTGAAGCTGGTACCCGGGCGTGGCAGGGGGGCTCGTCAGCGCCCCCTGGAACGGGGTCCGAACACTTGGTCCATAACTCAAACACGCTTGTATGTAATAATATGAAACTCGGTACACATGTTGATCTCATCGTTTCATCTATACCTCGCGCTCTTACTTTTTACCCCAGCCCAACAGGAAGTCGGCTATTGAGGTTTGTTTGTAAAACGCTCGCAATGGAATGTCAAATACTCCTCCTAGAGCTTTGATCCAAATTCGACGAAACTCGGTCAGCGTGAAGTCAAGACATTGAGGATGAAAGTTTGCGAGGGGATTTTTGATATCTCGAACGGTTTGTCCGTGGCGAGGAAACGAAATCATGGCGAGAAACGTGAAACAGGAAGTGTGTTATAACTTCAGCATACATTAACTGATCTTGATGAAACTTCAGCAGTGTGTTCGTCGCTGTAAGAGGACGATCACATGGATGTGACTATTGTGAGTCAAAGTTATAGCGCCACCAACTGGCAGCAGGAAGTGTGTCACTTTCAAAATGCTTTGATATCACCCTTTTATTTTTACCCGATTTGCTTCAAACTTCATATGTATAATGTAAACATACGGCAGATGAAGACCTGTGAATGGATTCTTGATATCTTTGAAACTGTTTGCCGTGGCGACGCATCAAACTTTACCCTGCTTTTTTAGGATGCTTTTAGGATGCTTTTGAGACCCTTAGCATGCTTCAAATTGCATGAAACTCGACAGACACATCACATTTATTAGCCAGTAGACATGTGCAAAGTTTCAGAAACGGGCGTGGTGAGGGCTCAGTAGCGCCACCTTTTGACAAAAGTGGGGTTGGAGTTTTAACTAGAGTTACAAAAATGGTATGTATATTGTACTCCTCGAGCCGGACAACTTTCTAATTGACACTTCATTAGCTAGGACCCACAGAAAGTCAGATATTTTTGTTTGAATATGGCCACTCTGAGCCTACATGTCTCTGTGTCTCTGTGTCTTTGGCTGCTGGCTGGCTGGCTGGTGTTGTGGTGTGTGTGTGTGTTGTGTGTGTGGCAGGGGGGCTTAACCATTTCACTGCTTGTGTGTATGGCCTGCATAAGGAAAATACATTTCTCAAGCCTGGTATTTTTTAAATAAGTTTTTTATTTTTATTTTTTATAAGTAAAGGCATATAACTAGTTTAATTGTAGTGCATTGACAATAGTTTTATATAATTAGTTTATTAATCAGATTAACTTGGTCAATAAACTTGTCTGAAAATTTGGTCCATAAATCAAACACACCTTGCATGTAATAATATGAAACTTGGTACACTATAGATCTCATCGTTTTCATATATAGCCTACTTCACACTCTTACTTTTTACCCCAGCCAACAGAAAGACGGCTATTTAGCGTTGTTTGTTTAAAACACATGCAATGGAATTTAAAGTAATTGCTACCGTAGAGCACTGAACCAAATTCGACAAAAACTCGATCAGCGTGAAGTCAAGACATTAAGGATGAAAGG
>NW_024121630.1:0-23377 GCF_016745375.1 Pimephales promelas
AACCCTTTTGGCTCAAAGGTTTTTTAAAGGCTATTATTCATTCATATATTACATTATTCTGCAACATTTGTAGGTGTTATTAAATTATTGTTTATTAAACTGTTGTAGTAACTTAATATCACACTTTAATCATGCAGATTTTTGGAGGATAAAAAGTGAAATGGCACTCTTCGTCTGATATTAATTAATCACATTTTTTAACCACCATATGTTGAATTTTTTGATCATTCACATGCATTGCATTTTAGGGGTTCCAAATACGTAACGCTTTAGAACCTTTTAAGGTTCTATATTGAACCTTTTCTTCTAAGAGTGTAATCTAGTAACTATTATTAACTAACAAGAAACTCTGATTAACAAACTAGTAAGTAATAGCGCATAGATTAAGTGTTACTACTTTCTGTGGGAATTACTAATTATTTGGATTCGTATTATAAAGTGAAGAACTAACTAATAATTACTCAAGTGTTACTAAAGAAATTTTCTAAAAGTATACTAAAGTTCACCAAAAATCTCAAACAGTTGCACAAATCATGACTAGATCATGTAGTAACACTTGAGTCATTAGTTAGTTCCAATGATCTTCACTTTATAATACAGATCCATTAGTAAGTAGCTCACAGATGAAAGTGTTACTAGATACTTCTATGGGAATTACTAATTATTTGGATCCGTATTATAAAGTGAATATCATTGGAACTAACTAATTACTCAAGTGTTACTACATGATCTGGTCATGATTTTTGCAACCGTTGTAACCTGTTGTGTTATCACAAATGAAATTGGATGTTGCACTTAAAATGCAATGGTTTACCTAAATAAATTATTGCCTAATATGACAATTCATATTGCGTCTTTCTGTCATTTGCACTAAAAACATCCCTGTCTCATGTTAAGGTCCCTAACCCCTCGCATAATGATGACACATTGCACTCGCACATTTATCAGTTAGGCATTATTAGTGTCATAAGGGAGTTCAATCCATTGTTTATGGCCTGACGAGCCGCGCGTGAGTTTTAGTAATAGTAGTTTTTGACAATCAAGTGCCACCCCAAATAAAAGACTGGCACAGGCTGGCCCCCCCATAAATAATGTCCTGGCTACGCCCCTGCTTCCAAAAAAAAAAGTGAAAGTCAAACTGTTTCCACGCGACCATAGACTGCACCTGCACGCGACCGGTGCGGTAAGGCACCGCAAATTACTCAGGCCGCGCCTCCATGTACGAAGTCCATAAAATGAAGCGAAATTATCCTTCTCGTCACGAAAAGAGGAAGAAGAAAAACATGAGAGTGAATTGCGGGAACAGCAGTCAGGTAAACTTGTGTTCTCTCCTCTCTAATGTCAGCAAAGTTTGATGGTTTGTCTGGGCAGGCAGTGCATCTCTTGCATCACTTTTTGCCTGACAAAAGTGCGAGTAAAATACCATTATTTATTACGTTTTGTTTTTGATAAACGACAAAGTGCAACAACAGTGTTTGTTTACTGCAGCTCGGAAAACATAACCGCGTCGCGTGTGTTGCGTTCATATGCGCGTGCACGAAATGAAACTCTCATTTTTCAAGCAGAAATGTGGAGACCAGAGAAATACTGTACAATACGTGAATGATGGCACTCCCAATCAAAGTACACATTATAAAGACACTGATTATCTAGTCTCAGTGTAGTTAAAAACTCTAAACAACTGCACTAATTATGCAAGATATAACCAATGTATTGGAAATTTGACATTGATTGACTATTATTGAATTTAAAATGATGATTAGATGGACATTCTGGTCGATATGAATGCAAATCCCTCAGTAAATAACCATAAATCAAGATTTGCTTCAACATGCATAAAAAATAAAATAAAATAAAAAAATTAAAAAAAAATCATAGGCTACTGATTCCGAAAACACCCAGGCTGTAGAGTGAACCAAAGTTAATCCCAAAAGCCAAAGTTCAGGGTTGTACTTTATTATTTTCTTCTTGTTTATGTTTACGTTAATATTCACTTGTTATCTTAACATTCTATAAAAATGCTTTATTCAGTAAATATTGTTTGTTTGAACCTCATTCTGTTCTATATTCTTGTACTTATTCTTTGACTGTTTTGTTTAAAGGAGGGAGGATTGTATTGGGCGGTATTGAGTGGCAATGGCAAATGGTTTACATGGCTCACGGCATCACAGATCAGGTAGAGGGCCCCTTAGAAGAATTTTGCTTAGGGCCCCAGGGGGAGGTCAGGATTGGCAAAAAAAGAATTGTATTTTTTCCCGAAATCGTTTTTTATTTTTTCGAGTTTTTTCCATTCAATCCAGATTATTTCTTTTCACATAAATAAATAAATAAATAAATAAATAAATAATTTAAAAAACAATAAACAACAATATGAGGAACTCTTTTGCTCATTTGTCTCATCTCTGACATTTTGCAATCTTTATAAATAATACCATAAGATGAGGCATTGCGTTTGGACATAAACACGGCCAGATAAGGCAATTTGGAAGGGGACAAATTCAACTGAATACATTCCTTCATATTAGGGATGCACCGAAATGAAAATTCTTGGCCGAAACCGAAAACCGAAAAAGAGGAAACCAAGGCCGAAAACCGAAACCGAAACACCGAAAGAATTATTAGTATCATTGCATTTATGGCTATGACTGTGTACAAACTTTAATAAAATCAAGGCATTGCAATTGCATATTAATATCACATTTTCAAAGAATAAATCAATTACAAATTATGCAAATATTTATTTAGCACAATGCACAGTATAAAATAAAATTCAAACTAAAATGTTTAACTTGACCCCACTCATGTGTACACTAAATAATAATCTACTGGCCTGCAGAAAGGTTTTAAAATGAAATGTTCTCTCAAAAACAAAACCGAGCGCAAACTTCTCTTTAAACCAACCAGCACCCAGTTTGCATGTCTAAATTAGTTAAATTTAGCATACAATAGCATAAAAAGCCTTTTTAAATGAACAATGGTCCATGTTTAATACAAATGTACATGAAACTTAATGAAACATGTCTAGTGAATGTATTTAAATATTTAAGAGAGCATTAATTTAGTTCTATACATACATATACATAGTTCCCAATCCCATATACATATTTTTTTGTAATGGCACAAGTAATAATCTCAAAGTTTACTGAGTTCATGATTATTTTTGTATTGGTGGTGGAATAGCCTACTAAAAAAATAAGCATTGTCATGTGTTTATCTTTCTTCTTCTCACCGATTCCTGATGGTTAGAGGACAGTTACTTGAGTCGTCACAAGGAATAGTACAACGGCGAGCGGGTCAAGTATAAACGCCTCGACCGTTTGGAGCGGTGCGCGCGCTGTCTGTGGAGACTCGCGCTGCCTTGTTTACTTTCGCCTACCTCCGCAGCGCGAGTCTCCACAGACAGCGCGCGCACCGCTCTTGACCCGCTCGCAACCGGAGTCGTCGTCATGGCGGCGCGCATTGTTTAGAGCAGATATAGGTGGATAAACAAGGCTTCCGTCTCCTCGCGGGTTCAGATACACTGAAATACGTCCACACCGCATACATGTTGCTTCAGACAAGCACGTGCAGGTCGCGGTTTCTGTTTGCGTCATCACAACATTTCGGCCGTATTGTTTCGGTGATAAAAGTCTTTCGGACGAAAACCGAAAATGCTATTTTCGGCCGAAAATTTTCGGCGGCCGAATATTCGGTGCATCCCTACTTCATATAGCCCCTGGGGGGGGGGGGGGCAACTGCCCCTCAAAATTCCTGTGTACGTCCCTGCGTACCTCGGTTTTAAAGTCACGGTTCGGTACGTTTTCGATACAGCAAAAAGAAAGAAATGCCAGAGAAATTTCCTATTTGTTTAAGGAAAAAATATTTTTAAATAATTGTGGGTTTTCCTAGATCTTGAAACTTTCAGGTTTATTAATGGGGCTCATCTTTGATAAACGATCTGTGAAGCACATAACGAGTAGCGCAGTTTCGTTCTGCTTTCATTACGCTTGCCATTTGATGTTGTGTTGGCCGCGTCAGCAAGAATTTTGCCGGCAGGAAAAATGGTCCAAGCAATCGTTCGGTTTGTATGCATTCCGAACCGGAAGCCTCGAACCGAAACGGTTCAATACGAATACATGTACCGTTACACCCCTACTTCCTTGTAATACACCCTATGTTCTATTGCAAATCCTTTGTAACATTGTTGGCTCTGTGACACATTGCATGTTCTAGTCTAGAAGATCATCATGCTGAAGTCCGGCTGCACCCCCTGTCCAAGACAATCTCCACGGCTATGAACTCGATTAGTAAGCAAAACCTCAAACATACAGTGCACTACTGTTCAAAAGTTGGGGTCTGTAAGATTTATGCTTTTGAATGAAGTCTCACACTTTAAATTTTTTTTCATTGAGACTGTTCTTGAGAAACCTGTGGGATAAATTATCGGCGGCAAATGTTATAATGGTCATAGTTATAATAATAATTAATTTAACTATTATGATAACAGCATATCATGGTCATTGGTATATTTTATTTTATTTCTCTTGGTGTGTTTTTAATTATGTTGGCCAATGAGACAGACACCATACTGTTCAATGCAAAGATATTTATTTATTTTATGTATTTTTTACTGATAAATACTGAAATTCTTTAAAGGGATAGTTCACTTTGAAATTAATTTTTGATATGTTTTAGCTTACCTCAAGGGCATCCAAGATGTAGATGTCTTTGTTTCCACAGTATTTTAAATTTTGACATTTTTCGGTCAAACCATTCTTGTCTATCAGTCATATAATGCAGGTCTATGGAGCCCACCTCAAAGAGCATGCACAGAGAAGTCCAACTTAAACATGATTGAATGACTCGTAAATGTAAGTACACACTGATGGCCTAAGACACTGTTCGTTTTCTCACACAAACCGCTCGTTTCGTATTTATATAGTTTTTACCTTGTGTATCCACAGCCAGGTCCAAGTGATCTGAATCAGTTATCCAATGTCCAACCGAACCGAACTGAACCATGTCCAACGTTCTGCTGGAAGTGATCGCCTGCGAGTCGACGTCACTCATTGTTTACACTGAGATTTCGGATGTTTTACCTTTCACTAAACATATTTAGATATACATGAAATCGAAATGGAAGACGATTTCGGTATATCTAAATATGTTTAGATCTTCACAGTGAAAGGTAAAACATCCAAAATCTTTGTGTAAACAATGAGTGACCTACACGCGCAGGTGATCACTTCCGGCGGAACGTTGGACATGGTTCAGTTCAGTTGGACATTGCTCAGCTAATTCAGATCACTTGGACATGGCTGTTATATAAATACTGTTTGTTTTCTCTCACAAACCGCTCGTTTCATGTCTTAGGCCATCAGTGTGTACTTACATTTTCATTCTTCAGGAATTCTACATTCTTCAGGACAAGATCTTGATGACATCCACACTCAGTACATGATGAAGGTGAGTTTCACAAAAGCTGCCACTATCACAAACCAAGAGACAGAACACAACAGGCCTTCATCTATATGAACTCACCCATATGTAAGGATGGGTAAAAGCCGCGTTGTCAAGCCGCGTTCACGCGAATATTTATTCGGGTTCAAATAAATATGGCTGGGCAAGATAAATGCAAGTCTTCCTCTGTGTCGAAATCCTTAGACATCCTTAGAACGAAGATTGTTTTGTTTGCAGTGTGTGTCTCCCTCAGACTGTAAACTAAGCTCGGGTGCACCAGACACGTCAGCAGCGTCTTACGTCAGCAGCGGCACTAAACACAGATTGACAATAGAACCGGAAGACAATATAATGCTGAATAAAGTCATAGTTTTTGGTTTTTTTGGACCAAAATGTATTTTTGGCCAGATAGTGCAACTGACCAATAGCAGTTGAGTATTCCAGCTTGTATGTTAATGTGGTGTGTATTCTTCTCATTTTAGCTCCTGCGTCCATTTGGGCTGAAGGTCGAGACAGAACCAACCCAAAGCTGGACTGTAACCTACTGTCATATGACAGACTTCATACTGACAACTACTGGCGTGGATGCGGCATCACATGTTTTTCAACAAAACCTTTTTCACCTAGAATTTAAAGTGTGGATTAGTCATCCCCCATCCCTCCATGTCTTCATCTCTTGTGAGTGGATATCATTTAAAACATTCTTAAAAGAACTCCTCAATTTCTTCTGAATTTATAGTATTTATTGTTCTTGTCAAGTAATATTGCTGTAATGCTGTTAATGAATGTACAGTATAAATTGCAATCACGCTTGTGTTGGACAGGTGTGGTTCACAGGTTATAGACATTTTAGAGGAGGTAGATGCTGTGTATTTAAAGGTGTTCTAAGTCATGTTTATTTGTACTATCTTATTTTTGTATATAAATCATTATTACAGTGGAACAAATTGCTATTTTTTTATTTGTAAATTAGAAACTGATTTTTTTTTTACCATTGTACAGCACCACTTTATCACCAATAATGTTTTATAACTTTGTAGTCAAATTATTGTTTTATGTCACATGTGAGAACAAATGCAAGTTTATATTTTCTTTCAGATGTAATTTTTGTAATAAAGTCTGTATATAGAATGATAACTTCTTTCTGTTGTTATTTTGTAGGTGTTTGTTGTAATTGAATGGCTTAAATGTAATTCAAGATAATTTAGTAAAACTGCAGTTTTGCTGTAGTATTACTACAATATTACTGTAGTAGAACCATGGTATCAAAACCATGGTTTTTAAAAATACCAGTTACTACAGTCATGGTTACTATGGTTTTACTGTAGTATTACTACAATTTTACTGTAGTAAAACCATGGTATCAAAACCATGGTTTTTACCAGTTACTACGGTCATGGTTACTATGGTTTTACTGTAGTATTACTACAATTTTACTGTAGTAAAACCATGGTATCAAAACCATGGTTTTTACCAGTTACTACGGTCATGGTTACTATGGTTTTACTGTAGTATTACTACAATATTACTGTAGTAAAACCATGGTATCAAAACCATGGTTCGCACCAAAATACCACGGTTACTACGGTCATAGTTAACTACAGTTTTACTATAGTAAAACCATGGTTAATTTTCTAATCCACACTCGTAAAGTTATTGTTTTCCCCTCATTAAAACCGATTATGTTTATCAGTTGTTGTCAAGCAGGGACATGACAAAATGTTTGAATGCATTTTACTTTGTGGTTTCACCGGTACGAAAAGAGATTTCTCCGCAACTGATCAAGCTCGTGTCCATGTGAAGATGTTCCTTGTGGCAGCGCGAGCCACAAGAGAACACTTTATCAGCACTCAACGAGTCAACGAGTACTTTGATCACTTGATTTAAAAAACACATTTAAGCTTGCTATTTCTCCTCTTATTTAACAAATGAATGCTCTGCTAGACTAGTTAACCGGATATGTTTTATTTATTTGTATTGGTAAATCCGTGCCGCGAGATGTTTAAAAGTGCTGGGGACAATATCGACCCTGGCAAAAAGTGGTGAGGAAATTCCCAAATAATAATTATAATAACAGGAAAAGGTGTTTTTTTTTTGCGTAAAAATATTTCTCAAACGGCAGTGCCCCCCCGCTGATTAGGGATGGGTATCGTTAAGGTTTTATCGGTATTACTACTCTTACCGATACCGCTTATCGATCCGGTACTTTAACGGTATTCTTATCGGTTCTTTTTGGTGTTTTTTATTATTTATTTATTTATTTATTTTAAGAATTAAGAACATAATTAAACTTTATATTTTGAAATGTAAAATAGAAAAAGCAAAACGAAGAAAAATATATTTTTGTTATGCAGCAATGTGCAGGCTTTTTTTGTTTATACAAAAAGGACACATAAGAAAAAAACAAGTACAAACACAAGAATACAACTAATCAAAGATACAAATTATATACAAAGTGCTTTAATTTCAGGAAGGTCTATTAACATATCTTTTCAGGTAATTGTTTCTGTCTAAAAAAGAAACCTAGTAATCAAATATAAAATAGCACTGTATAGTTTATCATAGAAAGAATAATGCTTATTAAATCTAAAGTTACTCATTCAAAAGCTATGAGTGATTTTCTCTGCCTTTTGTTTGATTTGGATTAATGGCTGAATCGTCAGCAGGTTTAGGCTATTAGACTGCTGCCCCTTTAAGACCGAGTGCAGATAATGGGTACTGATGCACCATAATTTTCTCCCTATTATTTACGTCCATTTAAGACATAATTGTGTTTAAGTGAATAAACTGTGTTTAAGTGAATCTCAGAGCTGGTCATTTTGACATTTTTATGTATATTTGATGGTTAAGGACGCACGAAGCCCAAGTATAGGCTAATTTTCTGTTGCAGTCCGTTTCGGAGGGCGCACCGCTTCTCTTGCGCAGGTTTTTGTGTTTTTAATAGCCATCTTTTGATCTTGCACGAGTAGAAGACAGCATTTTGCAACAATCGCCGATCGTGCTGATTCTGACGGTTACGTTTGGGTTTAGGAAGAACTGACAGCGCTCCGCAGTGCTGTGAAGTGAAGGAAGTTAAGCTGGACAGATCGTCTCATTTTTTTTAACGGTTTTATCTCAAATATCTTCTTTTTATAATCTTTGGAAGCCGAAATACAAAATATATTAGAATAATATCGCAGATCTAAAGTGTAACCATGTTGAATGTTTAGTTCTGTCCTCATTGTCAGTCACTCATTAAGCAGGGCTGTCGTGTTGCGCGTGCTGTGGATTTGCGTGAGAGATCGCTCTCTCTGTTCTCTCTCTCTTCTGAACTGCGAATTGCAAATTTGCATCACAGACAAATGGTTTAATTAAAATATAGTTTATATATAGAAATGGCTGGCGATACATGTTCAAGATAACGTCTTTATTGGAATAATAAATAGTAGCCAAACTTTCGTGTATTTACTTAATTTCTCCAGTAACGACAGCAGAACCGATAACGTCCGAGCTTATCGATACAGCGGTCTTTCAAAATTCAGTACCGGGGCCCTTTTAATACCGGGTTTCGGTAACCATCCCTACCGCTGATGACCCAATGCCCCTCCAGTAGATCTGCTCTGGGGCCGACTCTGTCAAGCCACGCCCATTAAGCCCCGCCCCCAGCACCCCCATGATAAAATATGTTCCCACGGCCATGGGTATTATAAAACGTTTTACCTCCTTAAATGTGAAGCGAACTTCAGACACGCGCAGACAGATCATATACAGGTTGGTGTGTCCCTGATGTTTATAGAATGCCAGAAAAAAATAATTTTGAAATAATCAGTAGTGTACAGGTGGGCATAATTATTTCAATCAATCAATCAATCAATCAATGAGAGATGTTTTACCGCATTTGTTACACCGAAACACTCGACCACTACTTAACAAAACTAATAAGAAAGCAGCAGGCCGTTCACTGCTCATTTAAATATCTGATGACGCATTACTCCCTTCTCTATGCTCATTGGCTATCATAAATTACGTAGCCAATGGAAACACTCCTTTTCCGAAACTGCACATATTGTCGTAGTAATCAACTAAAGTTTATTTACTCATATTTAAAATTGAAATGAACAAAAAATTATAAACCAGACAAAGTAAGGAAAATAAAGAAACCTCAATTTAATTGTGATAACCTCAAATTTGGGACAACTTGGTTTGAATATATTTTGAATTTCTAGCAATGTTAAACTTCTGTACAACCCATTTATTAAAAGTTGCATAAAATGTTTCATGCGTGCATTTTTATCCTTAAAATGTTAAAATAAAATCATCAAGATAAATTGCACATTTAAAACGCCTGATTGTATCCACAAGTTTCCGAGGGGCGCTCCTGTAAAAAATAAAGTGGGTGAAACTTCCGGTGAGGCGGCGGAAGTAGCATTCCAATGGTATTTTGTGTGTAGTTAGCGAAGAGGCTAGCTGTTTTTCGGAGAATTATTTTACTATTTAAAGACGCAAATCTTTATGAGAGATGTCGTTACGGAGCTCAGGGACAACATGTGCTGTTCGCGGTTGTATGTATAACCAGACTAAACTAATTCAGTGGCTTAAACGTGATTGTTTTGAACATTAAGCTGAAAACGAAATCAGAGTGATCCTGCCAGAGCCCGTCTCTGTTCCTGTCAACGACTGTAGTTTCCATCACCTCCCAAAAGACGACGAATCTTCCTGTGTACATTTGTTTAAATTCTTAATATTCTATAAACTCTATCAGCATGTGATTGGCTGTTCGCTACTGATGTTACACCTAAACTCAGGATCAAAGCCTGTGTTGACAGAATACCAAATCTGTCAGTTAATGTATTTAAGTAGCACATTCATTTATAATTTTGAATAAACTCCAACCCTTGTGAAAAAGAAGTGTGCTTAATTGTATTGAAAGTGTACTTTTTGTGTGCTTAAACTCATGAAAGTATACTTTTTGAAAAGTGTACTTGCAGATAATATAATATAATTACAATTAAAGACCACTTAAGTTTAACTTAAAGTAATTACACTTTCATCACAATATTTATACTTAAGTGCACTTTTAAAAATGCACTTTGTAATAATATGTAATTAAGTTTAACTTAAAGTAATTACACTTTCATCACAATATTTATAAACACACTTAAGTGCACTTTTAAAAATGCACTTTGTAATAATATGTAATTAAGTTTAACTTAAAGTAAGTACACTTTCATGACAATATTTATAAACACACTTAAGTGTACTTTTTAAAAATGCACTTTGTAATAATGTCTAATTAAGTTTTACTTATAGAAAGTACACTTTCGTGATCATATTTATAAACACACTTAAGTGTACTTTTTACAAATGCACTTTGTAATAATATCTAATTAAATGTAACTTAAAGTAAGTACACTTTCATCACAATATTTCTAAATACACCTAAGTGCATGTTTTTAAAAAATCATTTTTTAATAATGTCTACTTAAGTTTTAGTTAAAGAAAGTACACTTTCATGTTAATATTTCTAATCACACTTAAGTGCATGTTTTAAAAAAATCCCTTTTTAATTGTGTCTACTTAAGTTTTACATTTTAAATAATTATGATTTTATAGTGTTTTAAAGTTATTAAAGTTATTAAATGAAATGTATTTTGATGAATTGACTAATATACTAAATAAAATAATAATTTTAATGGAAGACATGGAAAGTAATTCATTTTAATTTCAACTCAAGTGTGTTGTCCAAAAACAATTAGTTCATTTATTTTAAATGTGTTTAATCTAGAATATATCGACTGTGTGCATTAATGCACTTGGAATGTGTTTTTCCAATAAATTTGCAATACAGTATAATCCAGGACAACTTATTGTTGACATTTTTGTCAGTTTTCTACATAATATATGACAAAAAAAATGTAATTTATGAGAGGAGTCTTAGCATAACAGTAATGTGTGGTACTTTACGTGAGAAAGTCAATTAAACACATTTAATTGCAATCTACACTGAACAAAAATATTGACTTTTAGTTGGTTGAAAGAGTAGCGTTTTGTGAACTTACAGAGTATAACAACACAAAGAGTTAGAACAACTTCAACTTAAACAGAAAAGTTGAAATAAAAAATATACTGTATATGTTCAAGGTGTTTAATGCGCATGCGCCAGACGTCATGATGACGCACTACTTCCCTAGAGTTTGAAAAATGCGCTGTTGTGTTTCTGCACTGAAAAAAAAGTCTGTTGGATTTACATGATTTGATAGTGTACATCGGTCCCACATGAACCAATTAAGTTACACAAACATAATTTATTCATGTATCTTCAATGTCATGGAATTACGTCATTTTAAGTTATCCAATTAAGTAGTCTCAAAGTAATTTTAAAAGGCTTCATTTAAGGCTAATTTTAAAATTCATATATTCATTTATCCAATTAAGATTGAATGTGTTTGTCACACATCTCAATATCTAGTCTATAACCTGCAGTTAGCTACCAATAGTACTTGGTGGCATACTGAATGCTAAGGTATACATACACCTTCAGCAAAAAGTAGTTGCTATAAACATAGTTGGATCGGTCCACAGCCTAACCAAATCATCCACTCTTCTCCACAATGGTAACCAACTGTAATTTAAATGGTTCTAATAATTCCAATGTATTTGAACATTAAACACAATTACACACTAACCTTTTCTTATTTTCTCAAAAACATATAAAATAACACTTCATTTCAACATTTATTCTCTCGTAATTCAGACATATGCAAAGCATGCTGGGAATTAACATGCACCGCCCAATTTCAGTTAATACAACACAAATCATTCATGTTATCCAACACAAACGGATTAAGTAAACTTAAATTGTACATATATTTAAGCAGATTGGACACAATCAAATTAAGTTTGGACAAAATGTAAAGCAATTATGTTGCTTAAGCTAATTTTAATTAAGCGATTTGAACAAGCAGCAAAAATCATTTTTTTCAGTGTGTAATCGCGATGAGGAAATGAAAACAAGAAGAGAACAAAAGGAGCGCTCCACATTTGGCTGTTTGCAGATGAGATGTTATACTGCAAATAATTAGTCAAGTAAGTATATCTTGATGCTTTCCTTATTGATTTATTTTCCACCGCAGTTGATATTGCGATGAGTGCTTTTTAATCGCAGATAGTAATGTTGCTATACGCAATATAGATTCGGGAGCTAAATTGATCATGTTTCCAATAATTTATGTGTGACGCTGATGAGGTAATTCATCACATCACACATTCATCAACAGTTCATTTATGTTAAACTATTTTTGGAAAATCTTGGATTGTTGTCTTTTTGGATGTCATGTTATTGTTTGTATGTTTGTATAATGTCTAATAAAAACATTCATCAACAGTTAGCAGTCAAAAGTTTACGTACACCTTGCAGAATAAACTAAACTGCTTCATCAGGGTAGTACTAAACAAAAAGACAACATATACATTTTTGTGTTCCCTCTTATTGCTAAAATTACTAACATTTTGCAGATACTGCAAGGTGTATGTAAAACTTTAAAGGGAAAATATCTATCACTTTCATTCATTTGAGCCAAATTTAATAATGGACTGGATCTGTTTTATAAACAAATTTTTTCACTTTTTTTTCTCAAGGTATTTTTTCCTGACTTTCCTGCCTCTTTGGAACAAATCCATTCACATTTACTTTGGAGAGCACCGGGACATTGACATAAACAGGACTTTCCAACTACTTCAAAACATTTGGTGACAAATGATTTTGGTTTTCTTGTTTTTTTGCCTTTGGATTTCTTCATTTTTATTTTATTTTTATTTTTTAGACAAAATTATATTCACTGTAATGCTGAAGTAAGCATTTTGTCCTCTTTAATATTGGTGCTACAAAAAGGTTTAAGAGCTAAAATTAACCAGGTTTGTTAACACTTTAATTAGGTCTCATTTGTTAATATTAGTTTATGTATTAGCAAAACATGATCTAAAAAATGAGCATTTTTTACAGTATTTATTAATCTTTTATAAGATTAGTTAATTCAAATATAGTTTGTTAAAGTTAGAACAATTTATAGTTATTGTTCATACAAGTTCACAGTGCATTATAATTTTAGTACACAACTTTTGAATATAATAATGCATTATTAAATGTTGAAATTAACTAAGGCTAACAAATGCTTCAAGTATTATTCATTCTTAGTTCATGTTAACTGAAGGAGTTAACTAATAATACCTTTTTCATTACCCGTTTGAATCTTAGTGTTCACATTTTGCAACATCACATTTTGTTTGTATTAATTCATGGGTTGTGTATTTGATGTAATGTGTGTTTGCTTCTAAAAAAAATTTGTACTGGTAATCCCTAGGTTATGGAGACCAAATTACCCCAAAAGTATAGTAATACCAGTAATTTACATGGAAACAATCTTATAAATCATACAGAATTATGTTTTCTGAAAATGTCTAAAATTCTGTCATCATATACTCACCCTCAACTTACATTTAAGTGATCTTATGAATCACTGACAACTCTTAAATAGCTGGTTTGTAAATAATGCTATACTTCATTAAGAAATTATTAATTGATCATTAACAAAGTATGAAAATACAATTATTAAACACATTATAGATATACTTATAAATCAAGAAAAAACATTTATAGCTGTATTTAGAAACTTATTATTAATGTCTATTAATGCTTTATAAATGATTAACTGTTAACTCATGCTTATAATGAATAATAGTGTGCAGTTAAGTGTTACCTTTCTTTCTTCTGCTGAACACAACGGAGATATTTTGAAAAATGTCAGTAACCAAACAGTTAACTGGTCCCATTCACTTCCATAGTAGGAAACAAAATACCATGGAAGTCAATGGGACCAGTTAACTATTTAGTTACTGACATTTTTCAAAATATCTTCGTTGTGTTCAGCAGAAGAAAAATTCATACAGGTTTGAAACAACTTGAAGGTGCGTATATAATGACAGAATTTTCATTTTAAGTGTTGTAACCGTTTGTTTCTTGGGTTTTTTCTTGTGCATCAACAGAAAGGTTTTTATGTATTTATTTTAGAGATTGTTTTGTCAGTAAATATAGAGGGTTTTAAATTGAATATGTGTTGATTGTAACTATATAGGTTATTAAGACTTTTTTTGTCCAAATTTGAAATAAATTGCAACTATATTTTTTTTTCATTAAAAAAATGTATTTAATGTAATAAACAAGTACACTATTATATAATTAAAGTATATTTTTGTTGACATTATTTGCTTGTCAGTATATTTGGAAGTACACTTTTACCATATTTCAAAAAATCACTCTTAATATCAACTAATAGCATTTAATTTGAGCTTAATCTGTGATACATTTGAAATCAATTACATATAATATGCATTAAGTTTGTCGAAAACATTACACTTAATGCACACTTAAGTGTATTGTTGACTGACATTAAAGTATATTTTAGTTCACATTAATTGCATCATTATATTGTGTAGTGCACTTTAACTGTATTTTAAATACACTGGAAGCAATTGTGAGAGTGTAAAGTTGTATTAAAGTAACAATTAAGTTGTTCCAAAAAAAAAAAATCACTCTTGATGGCAACTTATTACACTTTATTTCAACTTAATATGTGATATATTTGAAATAAATTACACTTAATGTGCATTCAGTGCCCCGAAAAAATTGTATTTAATTCAAACTTAAGTGTATTGTTGACTGACTTCAAAGTATATTTTTAATCACATTAATTGCGTGTCATCATATTGTTTAGTGCACTTTAACTATAATTTAAATACACTAGAAGCAATTATGAAAGTATATATAAAGTTGTATTAAAGTACCAATTAAGTTGTTCCAAAAAATCACACTTGATTGCAACTTATTACACTTTATTTCAACTTAATATGTGATATATTTGAAATAAATTACACTTAATGTGCATTCAGTGCCCCGAAAAAAATGTTTTTAAATCGCACTTAAGTGTATTCATTTAAAGTGTATTTGTAACGCTTGGATGGAAAGAGGACCCAACAGCGAGGATGCAGTCAACTGATAGTCTTTAATGGATAGTAAGCAGACCAACAGTATTCATCAGAAGTTCAGGGGAATAATAGCAGAAAACAGTCACGGCCACACGGCACTAAACGAGAACAGAAATCCCCTCTTCTGGTGAGCCCCGAATGCAGCCACGGACGGTGACTCGCTAGGCAGAGAAACCCCGAACCTCCTTGAGTGAGGTGAGGTCAGCAGTAGGTTGGTGGCGAGGCAGAGGACCACAGCTTCCAGTACCGAACTGAAGTCAGAGAGCAAAAACCACACAGTAATATATGCAGGTAGGAATTACAGCTCACACCAGGACAGGACAGGACAGGACTAAGTAGAGAGAGATAATTTCGGCGTCAGTATTAAGCCACAACATAGAATAATCCGACAAGGATCTAGGGACAGAAAGCGCTAGAAGAAGGAGAAACAATCAGGGGAAGAATGGAAACAGCTGGTGCAGACCAGCACAGATAATAGGAAGAGTAGCCTCAGCTGATAGAGATGAGATAATGAGATCCTGAGGGCGTAATGCGAGAAAGAGAGAGAGAGAGTGAACAAACGGCCACAAGAGGGAGACAGAGAAAGAAAGAAGGACCAGGATCATGACAGTACCCCCCCCTCAACGAGCGCCTCCTGGCGCTCCCAGGGCTGAAGACCGATGAGACCGGAGGAAATCCTCGATGAGCGAGGGGTCCAAGACGTCTCGGGAGGGAACCCAACTTCTCTCCTCAGGACCATACCCCTCCCAGTCGACTAAATATTGGTACCCACGACCCCGTCGGCGTCTGTCCAAAATTCGGCTGACTGTGTAGACAGGAACGCCCTCAACACGAACGGGGGGGCAAGAAGGGCGGGAGGGAGGGCGAATGACCAGCTTAATACATGAGACATGAAAAACAGGGTGGACTCGACGGAGATTGGACGAAAGACGAAGACGGACAGTGACAGGATTGATGATCTTGATAATGCGGAAAGGACCAATGAAACGGGGTGCCAATTTACGAGACTCGGATTGGAGAGGCAAATTTGCTGTGGAGAGCCATACTCTCTGACCACGAATGTAGCGAGGGCTCTTTACCCGACGCTTATTGGCCGCTGTTCTCATGCGTCCCCTTGAACGACAAAGTGCTGATTTAACTCTCCTCCAGGTGCGTCTACAGCGAGCCATAAAGACCTGAACGGACGGACACCTAGACTCCGCCTCCTGTGAGGAAAACAGAGGAGGCTGGTAACCAAGGCAACCGTGGAAAGGCGAAAGGCCCGTGGCGGAAGACGGATGCGAGTTATAAGCGTACTCAGCCCAGGGGAGTTGTTCAGACCACGATGCGGGATTGCGAGAAACCAGACTACGGAGAATGCGAGCAATGCTTTGATTAGCCCGTTCGGCCTGCCCATTAGTTTGGGGGTGATAGCCCGACGAAAGGCTGGCGGTGGCCCCTATAAGGCGGCAAAACTCCTTCCAGAACAATGAGGCGAACTGCGGACCTCTATCAGACACTACATCGGAGGGTAACCCATGCAGTCTAAAGACATGGTTTACCATGATCTGGGCAGTCTCCTTAGCAGAGGGAAGTTTAGGGAGCGGAATAAAGTGAGCCGACTTAGAAAAACGATCGACTACAGTCAGGATGACTGTACTCCCAGCTGAGGAGGGAAGTCCGGTAATAAAATCAAGCGCTATATGCGACCACGGACGAGCAGGCACAGGCAAGGGTCGAAGGAGACCGGCGGGGGGAGAATGACTCGACTTGGTCTGAGCGCACACGACACAAGAGGCAACAAAACGACGCGTGTCATGTTCTAACGTGGGCCACCAAAAACGCTGACGGATAGAGGCGAGCGAACCCCGAACTCCCGGATGAGCGGCTAATCTGGAAGAATGTCCCCATCTAAGGACCGCTTGACGCGCTGACGCGGGAACAAAAAGAAGATCCCTAGGACACTCAGGAGGGGCAGTGACTCGAGAGAGAGCCCTTCTGACCAGTCTCTCGATTCCCCAAACAATAGCCCCCACGAAGCGCCCTGGGGGAATAACCGCCTCATGATTGACTGGCGCAGAAGACGAATCAAAGAGACGGGAGAGAGCATCGGGCTTAACGTTCTTGGAACCTGGGCGGTAGGATATCGAAAAATCAAAGCGAGTAAAAAACAGAGCCCAGCGAGCTTGGCGTGCGTTCAAACGCTTAGCAGAACGGATGTACTCCAGGTTACGGTGGTCAGTCCACACCAGAAACGGAACAGCGGACCCCTCTAACCATTGTCGCCACTCCCCTAAAGCTAGGCGAATGGCGAGTAACTCCCGATTACCGACATCGTAGTTGCGTTCAGCAGGTGAGAGGCGGTGAGAGAAAAAAGCACAGGGATGTACTGTACCGTCAGCGGCGGACCGTTGGGAGAGCACAGCCCCGACCCCCACCTCTGAGGCATCCACCTCCACTATAAATTGTCTCGAGACATCGGGAGTGAGTAGGACCGGAGCCGTAGTAAAAAGGGTCTTAAGCCGATCAAATGCCGTTTGTGCGGCATCTGACCACCTAAAGCTGGACTTGACGGACGTCAGAGCTGTAAGGGGCGCGGCTACCTGGCTGAAATTTCGGATGAAACGACGATAAAAATTCGCAAATCCGAGAAACCGCTGTAACGCGACGCGGGAGTCGGGTATGGGCCAATCGGTAACCGCCGACACCTTGCCTGGATCCATACTGACCCCCTCTGCGGAGACAATAGAGCCTAAAAACGAAATCGAAGACACGTGAAAGGTGCACTTCTCAGCCTTGACAAATAGTCGATTCTCTAGAAGCCGTTGGAGGACGCGGCGGACGTGCTGAATATGGACCTGAAGGGACGGAGAGAAAATCAGAATGTCGTCCAAGTAGACAAAGACAAAAATGTTGAGCATATCGCGGAGAACGTCATTAATGAGAGCCTGAAAAACTGCGGGAGCGTTGACCAAACCGAAAGGAAGAACCCTATATTCAAAGTGCCCCAGGGGTGTGTTAAACGCAGTCTTCCACTCGTCTCCCTCCCTTATTCGAACTAAATGATAAGCGTTACGGAGATCGAGCTTAGAGAAAATCTTTGCTCCCTGTAAGATGTCAAAAGCTGAAGACATCAGTGGCAAGGGGTAACGATTCTTGACAGTGATCTCGTTCAGCCCTCGATAATCTATACAAGGGCGCAAAGAGCCATCCTTCTTCTTGACAAAGAAGAAGCCGGCACCTGCAGGAGACGACGATGGAACGATCAGACCAGCATTTAGAGATTCTGACAGGTAATTCTCGAGCGCCTTACGTTCCGGAGCTGACAACGAATATAGTCTTCCCCGAGGAGGAGAGGTCCCCGGGAGAAGATCTATGCTACAGTCGTACTGGCGATGAGGGGGAGAGAAGTGGCCCGAGCACGGCTGAAAACCTCCCGCAGATCGTGATACTCCTCCGGTACTCCTGTCAAATCACCCGGCCCTTCCTGGAAAACAGAAACAGATGACACGGGGGAACAGCAGAAGTCAAACACTTAACATGACACGACAGTTTCCAGGATAAAATACAGCCGTTAGACCAGTCAACATGGGGATTATGTTGAACGAGCCAAGGGTGGCCCAAAACTACCGGTGTAAAGGGAGAGTGAAAAACTAAAAAAGAAATAGTCTCATTATGGTTCCCTGAGACGGAGAGAGTAAGGGGAACAGTCTCTCTCCGCACCCTAGGAAGGGAACTGCCATCTAGGGCGAACAGGGGGGTGGAGCTCTTTAAGTCAATGAGGGGAATACCTTGTTCACGAGCCCACGTCTCGTCGACGAAATTTCCCTCAGCACCGGAGTCGACCAGGGCGGTCCCCGGACACTGAGGTTGTAGACCATCGAAGGAGGACAGGCATAGTGGTGCAGGACTTGGACGGAGGGATCCTAGAAACAGCGCTCGCCAGTAACCCTCCACCTACTGACGAGCTCTGGCTTTTACTGGACAGTCTGAGACAAAGTGCCCAGCGGCAGCACAGTACATGCACAGACGATTCATGATACGTCGCTCACGTTCCTTGCGGGAGATACGAAGACCTCCGAGTTGCATCGGCTCAGGATTCGGAGTGGCAGGCTGAAAAGGAGTACCCTCAGGCGGAGCGAAGAGGGCGGCTTCCATTCCGCGGGCTCGACGGCGGGAGTCAAAGCGTCTCTCCACCCGAATCGCCAGATCGATGAGAGCGTCGAGTTGGGTGGGTGCTTCGCGTGCCAGAATCTCGTCCTTGAGCTCCGGGTTAAGCGCCTCCAGAAAACGGGCCACCAAAGCCGTATTGTTCCACCCACAGGTCGTCGAGAGCGTGCGGAACTGGATGGAGAAGTCAGTCACCGAACGCCTCCCCTGACGGAGTACAGAGAGCAAGCGCGAAGCCTCCTCACCATAGGCTGAGCGATCAAAAACTCTTATCATCTCCTCCTTGAAAAGAGAAAAGTCAAACACACAGTTGGTCTCGGCCTCCCAGTTCGCCGCGCCCCACTCCCGTGCCCGGCCAGTGAGGAGTGAGATGACGAAAGCGACCCTAGACCGGTCAGTAGAATACGTAGAGGGCTGGAGAGAAAAGACCACCTCGCACTGTGTCAGAAAGGAGCGGCATTGCGTGGGCTCACCCGAGTACACGGGCGGGTTATTTATCCGGGGTTCGGACACTCCGCGGGTCTCAGGAAAAGAAGGTGGCTCTGAACGTAACTGATGAACCCGCTGAGAGAGACCCGTCATCTGAGCAGCCAGAGATTCTACAGCCTGTCTTGCCGACGAGATGTCCTCATCATGTCGGCCCAGTAAAAACACCCTGCATCTCGACAGCCGCATGAAGGGGACTGCACTCGCTGAGTCCATCGTGGTCGGATTATTCTGTAACGCTTGGATGGAAAGAGGACCCAACAGCGAGGATGCGTCAACTGATAGTCTTTAATGGATAGTAAGCAGACCAACAGTAATCATCAGAAGTTCAGGGGAATAATAGCAGAAAACAGTCACGGCCACACGGCACTAAACGAGAACAGAAATCCCCTCTTCTGGTGAGCCCCGAATGCAGCCACGGACGGTGACTCGCTAGGCAGAGAAACCCCGAACCTCCTTGAGTGAGGTGAGGTCAGCAGTAGGTTGGTGGCGAGGCAGAGGACCACAGCTTCCAGTACCGAACTGAAGTCAGAGAGCAAAAACACACAGTAATATATGCAGGTAGGAATTACAGCTCACACCAGGACAGGACAGGACAGGACTAAGTAGAGAGAGATAATTCCGGCATCAGTATTAAGCCACAACATAGAATAATCCGACAAGGATCTAGGGACAGAAAGCGCTAGAAGAAGGAGAAACAATCAGGGGAAGAATGGAAACAGCTGGTGCAGACCAGCACAGATAATAGGAAGAGTAGCCTCAGCTGAAAGAGATGAGATAATGAGATCCTGAGGGCGTAATGCGAGAAAGAGAGAGAGAGAGTGAACAAACGGCCACAAGAGGGAGACAGAGAAAGAAAGAAGGACCAGGATCATGACAAGTATATATTTTGTAATAAGTACACTTTATAAAAGTCACTAAAGTGCACTTTTTTTTTTCACAGGGAAAGCTTAGTCTTCTCACATCCATGGAGTCTAATGACGGGTATAGTGTAAAATCCCGATTTAACTGAACCTCCGGCACGAATTTATCATCCATTGACCCAGCAGGAGATGACCAATTTTCACTTTTATAGCACGAAACTCATTTCACTTCGTTCAACTCGTATTGCTTCTTCAAATGTTTTGCCTCAGCAATGGCGCCAGGTCGGCAAATGCCCGTATGTTGTGACGTCATGTGGAACTATGTATTTTGAGCACCCTCACTATTTTCAGAAGCACCCTCAGTGATTTGGTTCTAGAACCGGGCCTGCCGCTCTGCTGGTACAACACACACACATTCAGGATCTATATTTACTCTAAAAAACTCCAACATTTTTATATACTGTGCATTATACAAATAAAAAGGTTAATCTATGAATGAGAAAGTGTAATTTGCTGTGAATATAAAAGGTGTTTCACTGCCGCCTCATCAGGTCTGTCAGAGGATGGTTGAAATCTAAATGAAGTCTTAATTCTAACAGTGAAGTCACTGTATCTTCAGTCTCTGTTGATTCTGTTGACTGTGAGTCTCTGTAGTGGATCCTGATTCACCATCAGATGAGCAGCAGAAAACATCAGACTGTCATCTATAACCTAAAATAAAACACACACACAGTCCACATATGCAGTATGAGATATTACATCTGTCACATCTTTACATAAGAAAACTAACTAGATAATCTATATTAATTCCTTCTCCAACATGATATATAGCTTCTATCTGATGCTCAAAGTCACTTTACAAAATCAAAAGCACATGAAAGGTCACTTTCACACAACAGACAGCTGATCCGAACCAGCAGAAATCATCATTACACTCACTACAGATTTAATATCAGCTAATAACAACCCAAATCTCAGATTATCACACACAGTTAAAGACAGTTAAAGGGGAAAATATGAAAAAACATTCATATTATTCTCACAATCACTCACAACAGTATGAGCAGAATTACACTAATTTATATTCTCACACACACACACCCGCGCGCGGCCCGGTGGAAGCGCTGGGCAGACAGAACAGCTAGGCTGTTATTGTGTATTGTGTTATATATTGTGCCCAAATAATACATTAGTTATCGAATAGGCTGCTCAATCACACTTTATTCGATCCCAAATTTCAATCTGATTGAAAGGGGAGGTTTAATAATTTCATAATCCAATATAGCTAGAGAAGAGAACATTACTTGATCGAATTGAAAACCGAAACTGAAAGCACGGCGCATATGTTCAATGATTTGAGGACGAAGCTCCCCCGGCCCTGAATTGTCAAAAGACCTCTCAAAATGCTGGCTCTAGATGCGAAAAACGCAGAAAATCGAACCGCGATCCGATTAATTTTATGACGGAAAAATGAATGGCCTTGTTTTTTGCAATCTTCGGTCACGTTTCCTTTTTCGTTCAAAGTCTGGCCTTTTTTGCGAGGAGGATGCATTCTCCTGTGACTCTGCATATGGTCCGCCATTACAAATACATAGCTGTCAACATTGAACACTGAAAATAAGGGAGTTTTCCCGGAATCCATCCCCAAAATAAGGGATTTTTTTTTTACACGATTCTTACCCACAAACTTTAAAAATAAAGCACTAATCCTTAAAAGTCTAAAGAGTTAATAACTAGCCTAGAAACTAGTGTCATTTAAAGAAAAAAAAAATCTACATTTGGATTAGCGGTGTGTTGCTCTTGCCTTTGCGACAACAATTTCAAACTGTTATCACATCTTCCAAACCCACAAAATAGGAAGTGGGCTGTCTGTTTATTTCAATTACATTTACACATTTTGTGTAGTTTTAAAGAGCCTATAGCTGTGTCCCAATGTGAAGGCTGCGTACTTTGAAGGCTGTAGACTTCGAAGGATGCAGTCTATTTGGCCTTCGAGGACGCTTCATGTAGCCGTTGTGGGATTTCCTAATTGCGCAACCAGGTGTTCTCTATTACTGCTCCTGGCGCCAAGCAACGGAGCGAGAGTACAGCTGCCAACCCTGATCATTCATTTAATGAACTGAGTAAACAGCTATGGAGAAAGGCTATTGTCATTTTGTTGTTTTATATTTTCCTGTCTTTAAATGAGGGGAATATATAAAATCACATAATTTCAATTCACATAACCACTAAAAAAATATTTCGAGTCACGTATTTTCGGCTCAAGAGTTGCCCAGAGCTGGTTTAATGCTAGAGGCTGCGTCCTGAATAGCCAGATTACACTGTAAACTGTTCAAATTGGGTGTTACCTACGTAAAATTTGTAATGAAATAGCCTAAAAAATAATAATGATAAAACATAGGCACATATATAGCCAATAG